>JAAOWG010000420.1:0-19004 GCA_036491945.1 Paranurophorus simplex
GCATAAGATGACCATATTTTGCGTAAATGAATTTGGTAACCCAATTTGCAATTCTTGAGAGGACTGTTGCATCTCGACCAAAAATCGCTTCCAATTCAAACAAACGGTTAGGGTAGCATAGCCGACGAAGCATAATCACTAGTCCCTCGAGTCCTACATAAATTGCATTAACAAATAAATTACAAAACGATTGTTTTGGCATATCATACCTGAAAAACGTACTCCATTTTTCAATACACAAGTTTCTGGAATACCAAGAGCTGTTTTCAGTCTTTTAATTTCTTGTTCCTTAAATCTGAAGTATAGCTCACAGTCCGAATCACTGAATAACTCAAGTTGAATGGGGTTAAGTTTTCGAAAATCGCGTTCAACTTTGTATTTTAAGAGTTTTTTAAACTTAACGTAATCAGAGAATGAGATGACACCTCTCAGAAAAAGTCTTGTTAATTGTGAACGAGTGAAATTCATTTTCAAGATTTTGATAATTCCATTTGTTAAACAAATGCAAATGGAGCATCGCTAACTGTTTTCCGTACCCGTAGGAACGTACAACGCTTTATACGATTTGCGTTGAGTTAACGATTACGTCAACTTTTCCGCAAACTATTACGACGTAACGTAGAAACGTTTGATTTTGTACGTCGCCACGTTACGTTACGTAATACGGAGAGTGAGCTCGCTAAGTGCCTATTATTATATAGTATTTACTTACCCGTAGTACAAAATAATTGCCATTAGGGTACATGAGGCACTTGGGATTGAGACGAATGGAAGTCCCAAAAATATAGAATATGATAATAACAAAGCGATACAAAGTGAGGCCAAGTTTTTGCCTGACAAATTTCTTAAATCAGGAACTAAAAAGCATGCAATCAAATGAAGGATGAGAAAGATGACGGAAATTAACACGCCCACAAAACTTAAATATCCCAACGTTGGACCAAACTTGTCGGTATAATACTTTGTTCCGATTGCACAAATCACTAGAGTATCATTTCCTTGTAGTACATAATTTTTTTTGGATAAAATTTTATCGTAATGCTCAACGTAGACACTTCCATTCTCTAGAATTTGATACTCAGTTCTTGATAAACGTATTTTTGGACAAAACTCAAAGACATCCTTTTTGTTTGAAGTAGAGTTTGAATTCTTGGTTGTTGTTGATTCTGAAACGTTAGAGTCCAATGGATTCAAATCGTTTCCTTCAATTTCTCCCATATCTGAAGGCAAATTGGGGTTCAACGGTTTTGATGTCGAGATAGAAATGGAGATGCACTGTTCGCTTTTGTAAATCTGACCAGGGGCACAAAGAACGGCCCTACATCTTTGGAAGAATGGGTCATAAACCTCTTCTAAAGAACATTTCTTTATTCTTCCAACCTCATTCCCTGAGTCTGGATTCAAATCAAATAAGTAAGAGAAAGCCGCTTGATTAAAATCTGGAAGAAAATTTCTTGGCTTTTGGCTGCTATGATAGTCACAATGAAGAAGGTCGATCGAAATTCCGTTGCATATAGCACACTGCATATAAATACATAATGTATATTTATAATTGGATCAAATAAAGAATAATAAAGATTAGATCTTACATGTACGTTTCTGTAGCCTTCTGCTAGATGATAAACTTTGGCTGTGTAGCTGAGACATTTGCGAACAACCTGTAAAACGTCAATAATCATTTATGACATAATTAAATATCAATAAATGCTTAGTAGGGGAATGATAAATATTACGTTTGTAATCTTTAGTTATGTTTCAAAATGTTTTGAATAATAAAGTCTTATTTTTGAATTAGAGGAAACAAAAAAGCTTTCACTTACATCACTATTGTTGTAATTGGCTGGACAATCTTTAATAACCGGTATACATTGGCGAACAAGATGTGTTACTGAATCTGGGATTCGTGCGTTGACGTTGCAGGCGTGGAAAATTTCATAGTCCCCGTAAGACAGTTGAAGTCCCCATTTCCCTTGATCAGCTCGGTAAGTTAATTTATTGCTTATGGTCTGATTATTGAAATCTGACTTGTCCTTAGTTGTTACAGAAGGACATTCCAATTGTGGTTGCCACATTTCAAATCTGTCAGTGAAAGTTTGATTGTTGCAGAGAGCACAATAATAATTCTTGTAAGTATGCCCTGTTTTAAAATTTGTAATGGGCAGAGATGAAATTGGATCGAATTCTGTGGTCTTTGAGTCTTCACAACCCGTCCTTATCTATGATCGTGGGAAAAAATAAAGAAATCCATTTAACTTGCATAAAATATGGGTTAAGCATACAATAGAACCATTGCACAATTTACAATAATTTTTCATGTGGTTTTTGTTTTGTAATATGAGCCTCAAAATAAGTGTGATTGTGCTTTCAAACCGCAATTCTTTGCTGTATTATTGTAAATCTATCGTGGTGAGTTTTCAGATTCATTTTTGCTATTATTGTTGCGTTTTCCCTTCATTTGTTTCAAATATTCATAAATCAACATATTTTCTTAATAAAAAAAGTATTATTTGTTTGAAATAACAGCCCATGATTTGAAACATTTTGTAAATAATAATTGTGTTATTTGAATGAAATAACAATTAGATTTTTTGTAATTCTTTCAGCCTGACAAATGAGTGGGCGTTAATTTATAAATTATAATAAAAAATACTGTAGGTGATGAATGAATGTATGTACATACATTTTATTTCCAACTTTGGAGCAATTTGTAGATTACATAAAGCAATCAAAAATTGCTACATAGAATTGTGCAAAGGAAAGCTTAGCCTCAACAAAAACCCCACAAAATTAGTCCAATTTTCGCCTTCGTTTCTTATAATCATGATCGGTGCTTACAATTTTTAATTAATTAAAGAAAGTTGGGTTTTGAACATCTTGTAAATCATTTTGTGTGACTGATCACTTTTGGTAGACAATAACAATTCTATTTTCAATCCACTCCACAAGAAGTACATAGTTTGATTTACCATTAATGAGAAAGTGTAAAGGATTATAATTACATCATTACCGATCAGACACGACCAATATTATTGGCTATGTTTTATTTTTATTCACTGAGTGGCTACTAATATTCATACTATACCCTATTCGGAACAATGGCTAATTTCCAATTATTTATTTTCTGACAAGCAAATAAATTTTGAGGCACAGAATCATTTCAGAAGTTTGTTATATAAACAATCCACAAAACCGCACAGGATATTTCATGAAAACCGCTATTATATTTTTGACTCAGCATTCAACTTACCATTTCATCTTTCCAAGAAGGAAGACATTTTGTGTTAAAAAAGTATGATCCAAAGTGCCTCAACTGCACGCATTGGAAAACATCGATTTTTTTATAAGTAACGTTCGGATCTCTTCTAAAGGGTGAATCGACACAGCAATCGTCATAAGTGATGCACTGTTTGTCACAAAAGCAATTTCTTGTTTTTATATCGTGCAGCATGGCTCCATTTCGATCTAAAAAGACGTTCAATTAAACTAATTATCTCTTTTTATTATTGCATTTTCTGCAACCTGGAAGAACAAACAAGTTCAATTATATGTACCACTTACCGTGTCTACTTGCTGCACAAGAGTCTTTTGGAGCACAGGTTTTGTTGGCTTTTTCAATGTCCCCATATGTAACCCTTATAGGCCTTATCAAAGATGAACGAACTGTTCTTGGCACAGATCCAGGCTCAGCAGAGCAGAACGAGAGGGAATTAAGGTAAGTAATTGTTAAAATTATTACTATTAAATTATATGAATTAGATTTGGTAGCTAATTTGAAAAAGGATTTAAGGTGCTTAGAACATTTGAATAGATCTGTTGGGGACGAAGGCTTGGAAAAGCTTGCCAATGTTGCTTTTTGACGGGAAACAAACAGTGACTGAATTGCTAATAATTTCGTGACTCCTGGTAGTGTTGAAATTTCATTGCCACTGATTTCCATTTCTAAATTCTTCTTTCTTACAATTAATTTGGATTTGGGGCAAAAATGCCCCATTGTTGATAAAATGATTTGCTTCCACACACCAACAATACTGCAAAATAAAAAATTACAAGTGGATTAGCATCAATTACATGGATAAAATATTTTAAGATTGGAAACAATCTTGAAATAAATAAATAATGCAATGCACAATTTCTTGATTATTCTTTCTACAACAACAATGAGGTCAATTTTGACCTTTTATGTCAATTTTCTATGATTTTTTAGAGTCAAAGCAAACAATAAATACAATTTTTGATTATTGTGTGGCCAAATTATCGTCACGAATTCAGATTTAACTTGGATAATTTCACGATGTAGTAATCTCATTGAAACGATTACATGTTGCTTTACATTTTATTGAAAATAAGAAGCATATCTAGCTGCATAACATCAAGTAAACGACGAAACGTAACAGCGTAACAAGATGTGAGTCAGAAGTCAATGATTTTTAACTTCTGCTTATTTTATAGCCAGTGGTAAGTACATAGATGCCTTTAGGGTACAAGTAACCTACATAGATTGACGCTGAGGATCCCGGATTTAAACTTATTCACTTTCAATTAAATCACTTTCCATTTGTAGCACATTTTTTTTTCATTTTCTTCCGTTTCATTTTTACATTTGCATGGAACACGAGAAACAATAATATTCCTACAAGTTGGTCGAAATCAGAAAGACAGTAAAATAACCGCTGCAATGCAGTCAGTGTATTTTGCTTGTAGCGTGTATGTATTTTCAAATGATAAGACTCAGGAGGTACATAGATGCAAAATATAATTGATTTCAATGGTTCCCACGTTGTTGCACAAAATAATTCCCCACCCTCACGCATTATTATGTCATTCTTTGTAAATAATGTGCATTAGAATTTTGTCTTATGGTTCTCATTAATTTTGACCCATGAGAATAACGGTTTGTGATAAAACCCCTAGCTATTTGAGTCTGTAGTCTGTTTTATCTTGTGTATATTTATATTCTCATAGCTGTAGCTGTTGCAGGTCAAGGCTGTCTATTCTCTTAGAATAATCATTAGAAATTTAAAATTAGGTAGTAGTTCGCATGAAACTTTTATAATGAGCAAAAGGAGTTTTGAGTAATCTCAAATTTTTCACATGAAATAAATATTTAGCATTACATATGAACATTATGTACATTACCTTACATACCTTTATGTTTGTGCATACATGCATTAAATACGTACATACATACATATATCTTAACATTCTTATTTTGATTGATTTGTATGTACTGTAGTTGATTGATTTTATAATCGAAATTTCATAATTATTATATATTACAAATAAATCCGCACATGTCCCAGGATTTATTTCTTGAGATATAATTTTTCTTTTTCGTTTGACTGGCAGAATTTCAATGAAGTTCAATATTTTAATCGAAGAAAACTAATAATGATTACCCCTCTTAAGGAAGATACGGTGATTTAAATTAAGAATTCATCATTTCAATACTTTTATTAATTTTTCTATTCATATTTGACACCTACAAAATAGTCTACCTTCATATTTATTTGAAGAAAAAAGTATTTGAAATAAAAGCAAACAACAATTTTCATAGCAAAGCATTTGAATAATGCTTATTGAATGTTTTAAACACATGAAATAATCTTCGCTTAAATGTGAGAAAATTGCGAAATTTGTGTAATGAATGGGTGAGAAGATTTCTGATTAAAGGTTGAATTACTAATACTTCAATGGCGATGAACAAATTATGCATTGTATATAAACTTGTCGATGAAATTTCGATTAATATATTGGGATGTTCATACATAATTGAGTGCGATCATGATCACTAAATTACTTATTTTCATAGGTTCATGATCACGAAATATCCATATTACAAATTACATTACAAATATTTATTTGAGAAAGAAGAAATAATAGACCTTTGAATAAATTGTTTTACATTAAGTGAGTAAACGCTGTAATTCTATTTTATTTTTAGTAAAGTAAAAAAATATATGTAATTTTACGTCAAATAAAACTCTCCATTTGTAAATTTTATAAATAGGACATCCCTCATAAACTAATAAATAATAAACAATAAGTTAAATATTTCCATTTCTATGTTGAGGGTAGTTGAGAAAATGAAAGCTAAAATGAAAAGCATTCACCACTTATTGTACAATTATAAAGATAGCCATCACATGTATTTCGTTCTTGCTTCAACAAATCTCAAAGCAACTAACGCTGCAATGCATACTACATTTTGTATTATAATATACATATAGAATTATTAAGCAATTTGCACATATATTTGATTCTATCAACTCCATCAATCTTGTGATGATATCCATTTGGTAACTTGAACTTTGAAATGAAAACAAATTGTTAAAGAAAGGAATGAAAAACAAATAAATTTTATGCTTCATCGACTCTTCGAGAAGCTGAGAACATTGGAGCTATTATTTCAAATACTCTGTTGTTTTATTTCACGCTTATTTAAGATGGATCATTGCATGCAGAAGGCAAATCTAACTAAACAATTTCTGAAACAAAGAAATAAATGGCATCTCATGCTGATTGTCATGAAGTAAAGAGAGGGTGTGACAGTATAATATCAGACCACGCCAAAGCACACCACTTTCCATTCATCCTTCATGAGAAAAACTTCTAACAATAATGAATCTTGCAACAAAATACTATGCGTCCCCCTTAATCAGACACGTACATATTAGCCATATAGTAGATTCCATTTAGAATCAGTTATGCCACCAACTTGAGCTTGAGACTGATATCCGTGTACAATTTGAACAATTATCGTATTGTCAATACTACAAAAATAGAAATCCTTATGCTCAACTGATAAAGAAAACTTTAAATCACCACGATTCTTAGAAAATTAATTTTGGTCCCTGAGAGAAATTTACCTGTGCATGAAAATAACTACTAGTAGCATGGATTTTTACCCAAAATTGTAATTTCAGAGAATGCCTATGCGAAACAAATTGATTGTCAATTTTATTTGAAGAAACAATGATTAAGCATCAAATCTCTGAGTGGCGTCAATGCTACTTTGGTTATAACATAAGTTTACCACCAACTGGTTACTTTATTTTTATTTTTATTCAAATTGCTTATTTTTCTGTTTTGTGGCATTCATCAAACCAGCACCTTGAATATTGAATAACAAGCACAGTTTGATTTCAATATAAGTTCTAATACATGAAATGATTGGATTATAAAATTGGAAGGTTGTCATTTTATTTGGATGTTTGGGTGATTGAACAGCAACTGTGTCAGTGTAATTTGACTCATGTTATATAATACCTTAACTATTTATTACACAAGAAAATTCATTGAAACTCATTTAATTCACGAATTTATCTTAAATCGCTGTTGCTTTTTTATACAATCTTTGACAAGAGGCATTCAGAATTCACAAAAGAGAAAGATTTTAGGGAAATTTTACCTCCAGCTAGGTAGCAAATCTTTCTTATAGTACCATATTTTAGTACAAAATAGAAGTACTGCTATTGAATGAACAATTACGAAATTTTTTACAATAAATACGCAACTACGAAGATAATACCATTTAAAAAAATTAAAATAACCAAATGTATTTATTATGTCTATTATTGCAGAAATTATACAAATAAAAATCATGCTGACGGCGTTTTCCTACATGCAAAGTTGCAAAAACAAAAATGTCAAAAAATGTGAAATTGTGCTCACGATTTTTTCTTCCGTTTTACATTTGTGAAGAATTGAGTTATTACGACTGATAAAAAAATTAAACGACTTGACAACAATTACTGACTGCATAAAAAGACTTTTCAATGACATGCTCAATTTTTTAATTGCACCTTATATACATATTTATGTACAAAATATACACACCTATACAGCATATGCATGCTGACATTTCTAATTCTTTATCATTAAGAAGTGTGAAATGATTTCTGTGTAGCGACTTTCTCCGTTTATTTCATCATTTAAACAACCATAGGATGTTAATTAATAACCAAATATCCCATGAATATTTCAATTGTTTGTGTCACTACCTAAACTAATCTAAAAATATGTAAACATTATAATAAAATAACAATTTAACATAATATGCTTTACACTTTCTCTCTAAAATGTTTTCAGCTTTGAATTCAAGTATTCAATTTGGAATTATACATAAATAGCAAATCAGAAAAAACTGCCACATCAAAAATAAATAAATAGCATTCATATACGTAAAGCAACTCACTTCTTTCGCTACTTAATAAATAAACAAGTCAACAAATACATAATGATCACTTCACATCCTTTAGTGAAAAAGTGTAATAATGAAGGTGCCACACACGAAAATACTAAATTGAAAAGAACTCAAATATGATTCATTAGGAAAGGGAATTAGAGAGTTCTGCAGTATAATTACAAGTAAAAGATATAACATATTTAAATTATTTCATATTCGTTTCTTGTTGATGGACGCACGGTGTTATGAGAGATTTGGGTAGAAGAACTAAAAGACTGCAACGTTTTGAATAAGTAAATAAGTAAATTACAAAATCGAATATTACATTTACTTACTTTACATTTCAAAGCTATGTACATAACTTGGCTAAAACGATTTTAAATAAGAACCGGTTTTCCTATTAACATTCTTTTAGCTAAATATTTATCATGTTTAATGTGGCGACACCAATAAATGTAAAGCAGTTATTCATAAAGCTAGGTTGTCTTTTTAAACTAGAATAACCTGGTCAATAGTCATCCTGATGAATTCAAATTACAACCTTAAGATAAGTATCACAGCAAATGAACTATATTTGTAAATAAAATTATTGAGAGAAATATTTGATGTAGATTTATGGAACGTATTCCTGATAACGATATGCTATAAATGATTATAGTGTGATTATTGATTTATTTTCATTTCAATGTCACGGTTTGATATTATTGAGGATAAAATTCCGATAAGTTATTTCATTGTTTCACCTTTTTGTGAATAATGTACCATCAAATTCAACAAAAAGTGTGATTTTCTGCCTGAAGAATTCAGCTTTATTTGATTGCATTTGCAACCATTGCTTAAAAAATACTTAATATGTCTACATGCTCTGCATATGTATAACATGTCAGCGTCAATTATTGCAAACGTTTATGAAATGCAAAAGCAAACAAGCAACTGTGTTGTGTTCCACAACGGGTTCATCAAGTTTTTTCGCTTTTTTTTGTAAAAACATTCATCAGATAATTACGAACGTTGAGCTAACGTTTTATGCCAAAAATAGCGCATACGTAGCGGTGACATATTATTCCTTTCCTTTCATTAACCGCTTTAATAAAAAAAAATAAAATCTAGCAAAAAAAATTCCTGCTTTGAAAATAAGACCGGAAAAATTTTCCTCTCCCCTGATCTGATTAAATCTTTTTCTATTGTCTTTCTTTTAAAACGAGATCAAAAGTAATACGCGACTAAATTAAAATTATTGATTTGTCAAGTTTGAAATTAGACTGTGCCGCTGTACTGTAAAGCTGTAAAGAGTGATTAAAAAGGGTTAACTATACATTTCAGAGTTTAGTTTAAGTTTTTCTATTACAATTTATGTCTTGATGACTTTGAGGTAATAACCACGAAGCTGCTAATTCATTTGTTTGTGTAACATTATAAATGTAATAATTAAGACACTACGAAATGTCTTTAGAGTAATGAGGCATCAACAATAAGTAACTCGTAAAATTCAAAATGAGGCGTGCTCATGCAAAAATTATCAATCCAAATACACAATAAAATACTTCAGCTACTAAGCTTTAATTGTTTGAAGAAAAAAAATACAGTGCACCACAAAAAGGTAACAAAAACAAATTGAGAACATATTGTATTTAAAGAAACAAAAACAATTGTTGGAATTGTGTAATATATAATATTAATTTTATAGTTATGTATGTGTAACTTTTTATTTAAATTGTTCAAACTAAGAAGACTATGTATTTTGTACGATTTTAAATGGAATGCAAAGTCAATTAAATTAAAGGAATTTTTCAAACATGAAATAGTTTTTATTACTGAGACAGTTCCGTTGTTCAGGTATAAGACCTATAAAATGAGACAATAATAAATAATTGCATTTCCATTTTTTCATTATTCTCGAAATGTCTTTGATAAAAAACCATTGTATTTTTAACTATTAATTGCTTGCGATTTTTTTTCAAATGGCATGCAACCTTGATCAAAATCAGTAAAATTAAAACCATACTTCCAAAGTCACAGCGGAAGAACTTGAACAATTGAGAATAAAAGTGAAGAACATATAAACAGCCAAGCTTGTTCTTGTTGTTCTAGATTTGTTTTGGTTTTGATCTTGTTACCTTTTCAACCAAACACCAACCAAACACCATTGTTAAGCTCATGTTTGCAAAATGACTTGAAGGCTACAAATACATGAGGCGAAACTAATAAAGTTAAAGTTTTGTTAAAATTGTGGTCAATAGATTCAGACCAACGAGGATCAATTTTTCTGCTTCTGATTTAATCTCACAACAAATTTTCTAAATTAAAACAGTGGAATGTCGTATCGTATAATTTCCCCATCAAAGGCTTTATATGAAATCATGTGCTTAACCGTGAAATGTTTGTGATTTACGACTTAGCTAAAGAGCAATAATTTTAAAAGGACGACAATAAGGAATTGCTTTTTTCTATTTACTTTTAAATGAGACCGATAATATATTTTTTGACTCGCTAATCATGCTTCCAACCTTGTAATGTGCATACAAGAAAACAATTAGGAAGAAATTACAAGAATTGTATGGTCGTCACACTTTTGAACTTCCCGAGGATGTAAACTTCTCCAGGAATCGAGACAATCATATTTAATATTCGCAATGACATTGAAGATGTGTAGAATATGAATTAGTTGAATTCTTAAAAGAACGTTTGAACATGGTATGGTACAGGGCGGACTCACACTTGATTTGATACTGAGAACTTTGCTAAATTGTAGTTTCATGAATAATGAATGAACTCTTAGTAACTTCTGCATGTCCAGCTCTGTACTATAAATAATTATGAAAGATGACGCACCAAAGTTATAAACGAGCAAGATTCATTCATCAAGCAAACAGTGACCAATATTATGAAGCATTTATAACAGTACTCCTTTCCATGTCAAAGATTTCGTTGAGGTAGGGAAGAAATGTGAAAGTGTTTCCACTTAGACCTTTTGGGATTTCCAACTGATGTAGACGATAATCTTTTAAAAATAAGTGAAACGGATAGACCCATAAAATTGTACATACTTTGGATGAATACAACTTCGTTGCCCCTGGTACATACAATTTGATACTACGTTTGCCTTCGGGATTTTCCACGTCCCTTCAGTTTACAATGAATTATCCAATAGCAACATATTTATTTAGGTTGAAGTTACCTATTAAGCATATGCATGCATGTACTGAGGAATTTCAATATTTCAAAGTTCATTCAACAATCACAGATATAAAAAATTTTATGTTTTCCCAACTTAAAAATTGCTGAACTTTTGGAAGGAGACCAGACGGCAACAGGATGTTACATTTTATTTCAATAATAACAACTTGTCATGTCACTGCCTAAAACTCACACTTCAGTTGTCATTTAATAATGCGTTTATTGCTTGGACAAGCATTCTTTCCAATCTCTACAACAATTTTTATACGCTACTATGTCACGTAATTTAAAATGCACATTAATCTTATAAAGTATTCAAAAATAAGCAGAGCGTAATTGTAATAAAACTTACATTTTTAAGTTTATATGATCCACTGCTCAAGTTCTAGTTCCTCGCTATGTAATACACACATATAAACACAATCAAGTAATTAAATATCTGTGCCGGAGTCAATCAAGTTGTAAATCTTCTCTTTTCTAGCGTGAGGATATTTGATATTTCGTGATTTCTGCAACTTTCAAAAGTGAAACGGTTCAGAGGATCGCTTCACATTGAATTTGACTTATTGGCTCACTTTTTTACATAAATGTCTGATTTTCTATATGAGCTTAAATATAAATCAGTCCAAGTTCATCCGGCGGACTATGTTTAGGTAGGGTTGTGAATGGATGATGCAATTGGTCAAATTCTTATCAATTTTCAAGAAGTCCAAATATCCCAATTTTTATCAATAAACCAAAACTTCAATTCTGTCTCACTACTTATTTTATACTAACTTAAAACTTCACACTGTTCAACTACTATAGGCTAAATTGAGGAAAACGAAATGTATGATGACACGTTTATAAAGTACTTGAATTAAAATAACATTTGCCTGCAGCAAAGAGCTGAGGTGTTTTCTCGAAGACGTGTAACGAATGACTGTGTGTATTGTGCAGTAATGTAACTGACTTGATTGAAGCCTTTTCAAAGGCTGGATTGAACAACCTACCTGTTAAAAGACTCAACAATAACTTATTGCATTTCAAAGTTCTAGAAAATGTTGCCTACGGCATCTTCCTTGACTTTACTACCCTTCTGCAAGTTATACAAAACTCATCCCTTGTTGCATCGGAGGAAAAACATTCGTGCAGTGATATTGAAATATTGAAATGGAAGGTTTTTTATTCCACCATTTTAATGCCGATGATCTACATAAAAACTTCAACTTGTTAGATATTGATTTGACTTCTGGTTTTTCGCTTTAATTTTTCTAACTATCTATTTAAATAATTCAAAAAGTAAGAGACCTTTTGTAACGATAAAACATTTATAAATGGTATTTGAAACCATAAATATTTAAAGGTATCATAAATTCACAATAAAGTGCTGAAATAATTTGCCTTGACACTGCCGACGATGAGGAAAACAAAAATTTTAAAAGGAAGTTCGATCATATCAAATTTTTGGTTGTTCATACCATTATTATGGCTTGCATAGGTAGGTATACATGTTCAATTAATGGATTTATGTTAGATTGACAGGTATTTGATTATTAAAGAAGAGTACAACCAATCATTGTTGACGTCTACAAAGTTTATTAAAGGTGGCAAAAAGGTTATATTTTTTTATTCTGTTCATGATTAGATAAATAATGGATGGAAAAAAATGTTCAATTTAATTTTGCTAGTTCATTGCTTCGGCTTTGTTCATTCATTCTTAGCTCAACACTTCTCTCATCTTCAACAATTTCAAACTCATTTCTTTGTTCGACAAATAGCCCCCATTAAATTTATGTAACGGTTGAATAGACAAAAAAAGAATATGAATATTACATTTTTTCAATATGTTGCACAAAAATCATCTTGTTGATAAGAAAATGTTTCTTCATACAATAAGTGTTTTTGTAAAATATCTATGTATTTCGAAATATTGCTAGCTTTCAAATCAAGATGGTTGTTAATTTCCACAGCAGAATTTTAGCTTTGTACAAAGTTTAGCTTGCTCAGTATCTCATTAAATTCATTGAGGCATTTCTTGATTTTTATTGTAATGCAAAACAAAGTAAAACGTTGCAGAGAAAAGTAATTGGTGAAAGTTTTTTTACCCGCATTTACTACAGCAAAATCAATATTCTTTTATAGCAAACGCTTGCGTATGGAATAACCCACCAGGTTTTATTCTCAGCATTAACTATTAGTGTAGTATACAACGCAATACTGTTCTGCTGCATATTTCGAAGCATATTATATATTACAGTTACAATAAGAATAATAATAGTTAAGTCAAACCAAACGGATTAACTTAAACCGCAGAGCATACTAATTTGTTCTTGGATACAGTTGGTGAACCAACTTCTGCTGGTCCCTCATTTAGACAAATATTCAGTCTATCTCATTAACAGTATTATAACAGTTCTGTTTTAAAAATCTCCAACTAAGAAGACTATACCATATTGTCCAAGTAATGATTTTTAGATACAAAATTAGGCGTATTAACTCCTAATTGTTTGTTTACAAAGAAATCCTAACCATTCCCAATCATCTCTGACTATCACCAAACAACCAAGAAAATAATAATATTTTGTCATTTAATTGTAGAATGTTATAATTTTTAATCAGTAATGTGTTTTATCCTTTAAAGATCGTCGCTTGATCAATGATTGTTGCACAACAAGTGTTTTCGAATACTAATTTTATAAATAAAGAATACACGTTCAAAATATGGGAAATGCTGATACAAAATTGTGCTTTCGTAGAGCGTTTGTTGAACTTGCAACAAAAAGAAATGTAAGATTTTTATAATTGGATTGATTATTAGATGACTTTCATTTATTGGTTCTTGAAAATATTTTCTGATGATCCTCATGAAATATATGTATTAATTGAATGATTCCTGTTTTATAGCCCGTAGATCCAAGTGATGATGAATTTTGGGATCAGTTTTGGTCCTGTTCTGTTGCAAATTCTATTGCAAATCCACATGACGTATTTACACTTATACCTGGGAATGAAATAAGACAACTTAGAGATGAATCACCTAACAATTTGGCTACACTTTGCTACAAAGCTGTTGAAAAATTGGTAAAAGCCGTTGATACCAGTTGTAGAACTCAACAAGATCAGCAAACAGGTATAAAAAGTATTTTATGCAATTGAACTAATTTGGACTCGGACTAAATATGGTTTATGACAAATCTGTTACTTCATAGCCTTGAATTGTGTGCGGCTACTGACCCACATCGTACCGTATATGTTTGAAGACCCCGATTGGAGATCCTTTTTTTGGTCAAGCCTACCAAGTGGTCAGCCTCAAGATGATGAGGACACGATGCCACTTGCAAAAGCCCTCATTAGTGCACTCTGTGTAAGTTTAACTTAGGTTTAAGATTAAATATTTAAATAAGTGACAACGACAATGGCTGACAGCGACAGCTGTATTCAACAAAATGTTTGTCTTGTTCCAAAAACTGCAAAATATATTTGGAAGTGTAGAATAGAAATAAGTAATCTTGTAATACACTTCAAAATTATCAACAGTACAAATTGGCTTGAACATTTACTTACATATTGTGACAGTAAAGATGTCAACAAGTTGCCAAAATAATCGCATTGATGATAAATCTGCTAATGAACTAAACTCATAAAGTTTGATCATTGCGTATTTTTAGGACTTGCTCTTCTGCCCGGATTTTACGGTAGCAGCGTCAAACAAAAAGATGGGACCGGTGAGTAAAATCTATTGTTTTCATCAATTTATTGATATTTCATCATTGGTCATAATTTGACGCAAAAGTAATTTGAATATGTGCATAAACAATATGTATGTATGCCAAGCGTAGACTCTTGTCGCTCAAGATAAAATTAGTAAATAATGAATTGCATTGTCATCAAATTATCATCTCTTGCGTAATTTCTAAATACGTCAATTATCTAAAATTTTGATGTCTCTTAATGCGAAAGTGACAATTGAACCGCTCATCATAAAATAATTTAAATAATTAGAGCGTGCTTCCCAAAATTGTTTTCGAACTAAATAGTTTAAAAAAACATCTTTTCGACTGCTTTTCTTCATTTTCTTTTTCTGCAATTTCCGTTTTACGTAATATTTATTATTTTTGATTGAATTTTTTGATGTTAACAGGATCGTGCTGAGGACTTGCAGTCTGTGGATAGCTGTGAATATATTTGGGAAGCCGGAGTTGGATTTGCGAATCATCCAACTCACGTTCCTCAGCACGATAGCAATCGCACCGAGATTCTAAAATTGCTTTTAACTTGTTTCAGTGAAACAATTTATATACAACCCATAGGTAAGTTGTAACTTAATTGAGCCACCCTCAAGCTTTGGTCATCGTGCGCAAAATAATACGATTGAGAGCTTATAAACAATATCAAATACAAAGCATTAGAAAAGTTTAACAGAGCTAAATATTTTGTTTAGCAAAGGGCGAATTGAATTTATTCGTCTTCCATAGAAGGAAAGCAGATTTGTAATATCTAATAATAGCTGTTGTTTGTATTATTAGATTCACTTTTATATTAAATTTGGCAATACGTGCATGCAGAAGCAACCTCACATTTCCTTTAAATGAATATGTAAGGGAGTTAAAACCTCTTTATAAGATTCTCGTATTCGTCTATCCATCTGACCAACGGATAACTCAGAAAACTCTCAAATTTTCAGTATTCTGTTTCCGCAATTCTATGTCATCAATACATAGAGTTGTATGTATATGTGTATATTAAATATCAATAATATTTCTGTTTTGGCCTCTTTTTTATATCTTCACATTGCTTAATTTTTTGTGTATGCGGATTCATTCCCGTATAATTGCAAAAGTTTTTGTCATACTCAAATCAAACTTATCCTAAAATCTTGTCTGTATCTCTTATCTTCGCCAAATTGCATTTCAAATTTACAATTACCTAACCTCCATCCTTTATTCTCTTTATGATTGGTTAGGCCGCAGGAAAAGTAAAAGTCTTAAGTATCAAGTTGTCGCTAATCAAGCAGCATGTAGCTTCATATTGTTGATTATTTATTATTGCATACACAATTCAGTAACATGAGAAAATTCGGTAAAGAGAGAGAGATCGAGAGAGGACACAAAGTCAATTCAGTTGTCATGAATGTGTCACATCACTAGTGAGGGTTGATCGATGACTATTTTATTATTGTAATTATAATAATCATGCATATCTTATGCAATATTTTTTCTTCCATGATACATAGATATGAGCTGATCTTAGAAAACATTCCTCATAATGATAGTAATGCTTAGTGAATGCTAATTAACAGAATTTTTGATTCATGAGGATTTCTAAGATTCTAAATGTTATCATTATTATCTACCACCTAATCACTTTTAATTAAGCTTTTAGAGCTTAGTAAATTGCAAAGCAGTGCCTCATTTCCTTGTATTACTCAATATTTTATTAGTTTAATTAATTATTTTAAAATATATTTTTTACACAGGAGATACCCTAATTCCTAACAAATGGATTGAATTTTTTTCATCCGGAGACAATCGTCATGCTCTCCCACTGTTTACATCGTTGCTGAATGTTGTTGCCTGTTATGATCCTGTGGGAATTGGGCTTCCTTACAATCACTTAATATTTGCGGATAGCCGAGAGCCTTTGGTTGAAGTAGCTTTACAAGTTTTGATCGTTGTTCTGGACCATGATACACATAATTCTTGTGAAGAAGACGTAAGTTATAATGATGATTGTTAGATAATAATGCATGACGGTTAACTTTTTCGAATGCGATTTTGATTTGAATTTTATGAGATAATCTTTTCGCGTCTTCTTTCAATGATGTAGTAGTTTAGTTTGCTCATATAATTTCACGTAATTTATTTTTTGCTTATGTACTACTTTAAACGATTTAATTTGATTGTGATTCATTCATTTACTACCTTACACTAAGCTGTAATTGCGATCTCTACCATTAATTAACTCTGTATCATCATTTGATTGTATCACATCACGCAGTCTTTGTTAATTATTTGATAAGCATATACCTTAATTATATTCCTTAGAGAAGGATTTAACACTTTTTCCTTGTATTTTGTCATTTAGACCGCACCTAATATGGACAATCTTTTTATAAACTACATCTCAAGAATTCATAGGGAGGAGGATTTTTACTTTATTCTTAAGGGATTCACACGTCTCTTAAATAATCCATTGACTCAAACATATCTTCCAAACTCAACTAAAAAGATTCAATTTCATCAAGAATTGCTAGTCTTTTTTTGGAAGATCTGTGACTACAACAAGGTAAAAAAATGAAAGATGGTCATGTCCTGTAATGAATTTAAAGTATTTATTTATTTTTACTCTTCTAATCTATGAATGTGGAGTACTAATGAAAAATAAACTCAAGGTTCTTTTTTTATAGAAATTCTTATACTTTGTGCTAAAGACTAGTGACGTATTGGAGATCCTAGTGCCGATCCTTTATTATCTTAACGATTCAAGAGCTGACCAGTGTAAGAGATTTATGTTTTATTTTGCAGTAGAATCGTGATGTTGTATGAATTCTAAAATTAAGGTTAATTATTAATTGAAAAGAGGATAATCTCTCTTTTTATCTTACAGACGACAACACAATTCCATTCAAAACGAAACGTTTTATTTTAAGTATTTTTTTGTTGAATTTTACAGCTCGAGTTGGCCTCATGCATATTGGAGTCTTTATTCTTCTACTTTTGAGCGGAGAAAGAAATTTTGGTGTAAGACTTAATAAACCTTACACAACCACAATTCCGATGGATATTCCAATATTTTCTGGGACACATGCGGATCTTTTAGTTATTGTTTTTCACAAAATAATCACAACAGGGCATCAACGACTTCAACCCCTGTTTGATTGTTTGCTGACAATATTGGTCAATGTGTCGCCATACTTGAAAACACTCTCAATGGTTTCTGCAGCAAAATTATTGCATTTTTTGGAAGCCTTTAGGTGAGACGGAGAAGATTGGTACTGTAATTTCACTTTTTTTATCCACATTCATAATAATAGTACATTACAACAATCAAATTTGCTTTACAACAAACTTCAAACATTTGTGGAAATTGTAAAATTTACTTGTTTAAAACCTCTCACTCCTGAATCATAATCATAATTTACATATTGACTGATAATTACAAATACTAGTCTAATATTTTTGAACTTTTATTGTAGCACCCCATGGTTCCTCTTCTCTTCACCTAGTAATCATCATTTGATATTTTTTCTATTGGAAATCTTCAATAATATTATCCAGTATCAATTTGATGGGAATGCAAACTTGGTTTACACTATTATACGAAAAAGGCATGTATTTCACGCTTTGGCTAATCTTCAAACGGATTCTACTAGCATCCACAAATCACTTTTAAAAAAGTCGCCCTTGATAAAGAAACCTTCAAAAGGGAAGTTTGACCTAATTAAAGACAAAAGTAATTCTTCTTCTTTATCGTCATCAAAGAAAGAACGAAAACCGTCAACAGAGAGCACGACTTCTCAAAGTAGTCAATTGGAATCACCATCAATGGCAGGTGCTTTGCCAGCCTTAGCTGCTGATCCAGGAACGCTTAAAGTTAGCTTAGCAATGTTGCCTGGAATTGATAAAATGACAGAAAGGGAATCCGCCCACCCGTCCCCACT
>JAAOWG010000421.1:0-18983 GCA_036491945.1 Paranurophorus simplex
GCTAAAAATTCCGAATAAAGGTTTTCAAAGTTAATTAAATTCAACATGGTTTCAAATATTCATGCAAAGGACGGACCACAAAATGTAAAGTGGAGAAAAACATGACTCATTTGTATTTCTGGATAAATCCATTCTGTTAATTTTTTTAAACCCAAAACCCCACCCGTTATCATTCTTCAAAATAATTCTATGTAATTTAAAGAACAAATAAAAGCAGATTCAATAAGATGATTTATTCTCAACAATTTCAAGAAAAGTTTGTTCAAAGGAAATCTTCAATCTGGGAACTGCTTGCTTCAGCATTATTTGTTCAGTGTAGCAAAGCTAGTTATTAACTTTCCGTGATCTTATCATTTATAACTGCGATGGTTGGTTTTAGTCATCAACCTCTGTTTTATTTATACAAACAACCAATCCTTACCAAGTACTTCACATGTTGAAAGAAAGGCAATTTGGAAGAAAAGGTTGTTTCAAGAAATAGGGCTTCCTCACGAATGAAGATAAAAGTAGGTATGTGAATTGTGAATGGAGATTGTTGAAATTAAGTAACCGCTTTTCAACAAGATTGAACAAACCAATAATTTTGGCGTGGGCACAACCAACCACATAATTGCTACTTTCTTCATTATTATTGCAAAGGAGGATTGAACAGAGATGGTCAAGTCTTTGGATAAAATCAGTGATGAAAATAAAGAAAATGAATAAATTGCCCTTCGTGTTGGTCATCTTAGAATCAAGACATAGTAAAGTAGGAGCAATTGGGGAATGAATAAATAAAAAAATGTGAATTTTATCTTTGGGTACTACACCCTCACCTCAGGAGCCTTTACTTAAACTGACTTTATACCCACGTCCAGATAAATTATGATTTTAAAATTTGTATTCTTTAAACAACTCACATTACATTGCAAAGTCGTAGCTAGCCGTGAGGTCGGACTCCTCTGTATTGGTTATTAAACCTCATTTTCTTAATAAAATAAACGGCTTTAATTTTTAGAGGATTATCATTTCCCCACATGGCTGTAGATGATTTTCTCAACCAATAATTTAGAATGGGATGCACACGGTTTAATTTACATAAAACGCATCTCACCTTTGCCCACTGGGCTAAAAAGTAACAATCAACTTTACCTTTGTTCTACAAAATACACATGTATGTACTCAAGTGTGCACTACTGTTGTAAAATTTAAAACAAGTTTTTTTTCAAATATGGTCATGATGTAAGCAAGCATGTAAGCAAATATGTAAGTTGCAGGATAAAGCTGTGAAGTAAAGAATAAGATGCAGTAATTTTCAAGACCTATATCGTTTACCTTGAAATTTTTATTCAGTTATTTAATTGGAATTTCGTGGATTTACTAATCACTCAGAGATCTACTGAATCATGATTTTCTGCTGTTTTTAATAAAAGTAAAAAAAATATATTTTATTTTTTTTAAAATGCATCTAATACTAATTTTAAGAAGTCGGATGTGGATGGAGTAAGGGATTTAATAGTAAAATCGTGTCGTTGCTGTCGAGTGATTTTTTATATTTTTCAATTACACTTTAACACTTCATTATAGTTCTAAGAACGCAAAAAACATTCACCATTGTCTATCACCAAAGCATACCTTCACATCAACAACTCGTTCAGCAGTTCTTCACTCACGTAATCAAATGAAATGGAATGAATTGTAAGATAATGAAATGAATGTCTCAGCTCAGCAGGATTTCATTAAATTTTACATTTGCTGAGTAGTACCTTAAAAAGAAACTCTTTCTCATCAAAATCCATTTCAATCTCATCCGAAAAAAGTATAATTTTAATGTTCATGCAGATACATGCCTTTCTTCGCCGTCCTACTTGGTGGTCAAATTAGGGTTTGAGGACGAATATATCGTAATGCATTGTATTGCATTCAAATTAAATAAAAGTGCTTAAGCTAGAAAAAGTCAAGTTGCGTTTTAAGTGTGTTGTATAATGCATTGGAACGGAAGAATGCCTGAGGTAATCACGGAACAAGAAGAGGCTAAAGGATTCATGCAATGAATGTGATCATGTCTCTCCTTGCTTCCCACTGTTCCCACGTTTCTCAATTTCTTAAAATTAGTGGGTACTCAATAAAATGCGTAATTTTTTATTTGTCTGGTTTTAAAAAAAGTATTCAAATGTGATATTATCATTAGATGAAAGGAACTAATTATTTTTTTAAATACAAAATTGAGTTTACTACATAAGGCTTAAGGGGCAAGGGGTTATACATGTATATGTATGTATATGTATAAATAGATTTCATAGGTTATCATAAAGCAATTCATATTACATACAGCTCTAAAAAAATAATAAAGTTTAAAGTTAAAATTCCAGCTTTCCTCAACCAAATCCAATCCCTGGTTAAACACATGTTTATTTCTGTCATTAGAAATTTATTTTGTGGCCTGGTCTGGCATACTTTATCGTGTGAAAAATGCTTCATATCCATTTCATCTTGAACTTTTGTTTCGTCTCTTTTGTACTCATGTTTTTGTTTGCATGCTTGCTCTAATTCGATGCAGTTCCAATACGACGCCTTCCCTACTGCAGGGTAGAGAAGGCTTAATAATGAGAAAATAAATAAATGATTTGTTATGGTTGTAATTGGAGAAGAAACACGTAATGTATTGTCACCAGTTGAATATGTTTACAATTGTTATTGTTATGAAGATGAGTAGAAAACATTCGCTTTGGTCTCTACAAAATGCAAGGACATGTTCTCTGCATCCAACCGGGTTAGTGATTTAAAACTTATTAAAAATGGAATGAATCTTAAATTTTATGACACGATTATCCACATCACATTATAATCTCATGTTTATGGCATGTCATGTGCTGGAAATAATTCAAGATTTTCTTAAAATATTTCTCAACCTTAGAACTTCACCCTTAACTTCCTAGTTTATGTTTTTTATTTATTATCATTTGGCATGGTTTGACCATGTATTGCATAATTTCATTAGATCTGGTGGTGTCACTCTGTCCATAAATGAAGTTTAATTTTTGAATACTTAATTTTTTCAGACGAATAAGGGCAAGAAAACATGCATATTTTATGTTTACATTTATCCTTTACTTTCCTTATTTACTATCAACTGCATAAATGAGTTTAACACTTTGTACGAGTGACAGAGCACTGTATATGTGACAGTGAGGCGATAAATGAACATTATAAATGCTGTAAATACTGAAATATTTTGACATTTTCAAATGCCACATGCGATTTGATATTTTGCAAGTTGATAATATTTGAGCAATTTAAGGCTCATTGGCAAAAAGGTTAGTCTACCCACGTTAGATGCACAGTCTTTTTATTTTATCCAAAGTGTAATGCCATCCATCCATCAAAATGACTTCCCATGAGTCATCATGACATTAAATTAATATGCAATCAATAAGCATTTACAATTGCTGTCAGTTTATTGGATTACTTCTTTATACAAAGAGAACCCCACAAAAAAGGTAGTGTCAACATAAATTAACTTAAAATTCAATCGAAGCATATTAATAAATGATTTTTTTTGTCTATCCCTTCACCCTTTTCTATTCAATCTTATTCCTTTTAGTCAGTTGTTACTTTAAAATTTAAATGCAAGGCACCACTGCAAGTACTCATTACAAGAAATGTTTCTGTGAATTACCAACGACGAGCAAAGTGAGTGACTTACTGTGAACTGATGTTGGTTAGATATGTATGTTGGATGATTAATGACAATTTCTGACGCATATTGAGCATAATAAATCCCTTCCTTACATAATGAAAGGTAGATTGCTGCTGCTACTATAAATTTGCATTCTAAAGATTCATCACAATCCGTTCCATGACTTTACTAAGCAATAATTACACCTTGTTTTACAGCTCGAATTCATTCCTTTGAGTTAAGGAAGTACAAAACGGAGGGAAAAAGAGATGGGGTAGACTCATTAAAAAATTTACAGTTCCAACGAGGAAAACTCTTGAGATAATAATCCCACAATTCAAATTCATGTCACTATTTTATGTGAAATCAGGCTGAATGATAACTCGGTTAAAAATTCAGACATTGATGATTTACCCGAAATTTGGGCTACATATTTATGTTCTCATTTTTATTGCAAGTATATGCAAATTGGAATATTTTTTGAAGTTGATAATTTGCTGTCGAGTGGTTTTCACAGTTTTCATCGCACTGTGATGATAATTATGAAACAGTGTCGTCATTCTTTGTTGTCAACATTTTTTCAAGTTCATGTTCAATCACTTGCTGCCACGTTAATTTGAATTTTGTCAGCAGGATTTCTGTCACTTTCTTAAAACACGAATATTATTCATCATTTTTAAATACTTCATTAAAGAGAAATTTTTCATAGTTCTTTTGGAATTTGTTGTTTTCCTCTGAATCTCTTTTAATTCCTCTGAATAAATTGTACAATAGTCAACTCTAACACGAAGCTCCAACGATAGCAAACAACAATTCGCAACTCGTGAACTTAATTTTATAATTATACAAAAGTCAGGGCGAGTTTCACGGAAAATCACGATTTTCTAAAGAAATTATTATTTATTTACTAAATAGCTCTCATCAACTTGACTTTTTATCTTTAATTTATTTCTCATCAATAACCTTTTGTATAAATCTCGAACGCTAACCCAAATACACAAATACCAAAGTATGTCATCAAACTCTTTGAATTATAGTTTTCAAGAATGAGTCAAGTAGTTTATAGAGCGATACATAAGGAGCAGAAATAAACAGAAAAGGGAATTGGTATTTGGTTCCTTACTGAATATTAAGCGTTCTTCCGTGGACAATGGATTAACAGTTAATTTTTGGTTTATCTTGAAGGGACGAAAGGTTGAAAGAATAAGGCTAACTGAAAAAAATGGACTGTGTGGTATGCACATTGTAAATTGTTTTGATGGATGCTTTATTATTATTATTTACCAAGTTGCCTAAGGTTAACAATGAAATTGATAAACAAGTAACAAAGCTATAAAGCCGCGGTAAGCAAATTTTATCTGGCATTTCATCGTTAAATCTATAGCTAAAGCATGCATTTTTTAATCATTAATTTTGCAACGTACAAATATAAATAGACAAGACAGGTGAGGGGATCGTCAAACATAATTGGAAATCTTGTGGAATGTCATGTTTTTAATTTTATATCATCCACAATCTTCATCTTTAGATTGTATGGGGTCCACGATACTGAATTTGAAAAATTACTTTTACTGAAGCTCACTGCATTATTTTATAAATCTCATCTCTTCATGACCCAAACGTCAAAGATAATAATACACGCTAATGTCAACTCCTGCTTAATCCTACTCTAGCTTGGAATTTTGCTACCACGATTCCAATCCACAAAGAGAGAACAATGACAAATACAATTTATTGCCATCGACACTTGGCAAATCCATGTATGCACAATACGTGATGAAAGGATAAGAAAGGAAGGGCACATGCAAATGAAACCTGCGAGAATTACCTACTGCACTTAACTTGAGTTTAAAAAATTGCTACAAAACATTTTGGAATCTTAATGCTAAAATAATGTCGGCATTAGTGTAAAAAGTCGTGACTTAAGAAAAGTGCGTGCACAAACTTAGATCAACCCTCAGCATTTATTATGAAATTATTATCTTGCATGGCTGCATTCGTAAAATATCACTAATTCAAATTCAAGGTTTGAACTAAAAACTTTGTGAATTTCAATTCAAAATGATAGCATTGTTGTTTGATGATAAAATTTGATTTGTTTTTAATGCAAGGTAGTATCAATATCGAGACAACACAGAGGAATCCAAATAAATAATTAACAGTGGAGCTTGCCTAGAAAATGAAAATCAAAACGGACAACTAGCGTAGTAAAATAAAATAATCAATTGTGGCATGGAACATTTTATTATTCAAACTGCCGTTTTTGAAAAATTTATCAAATAAAAAGATTCTCCTATATACATGTATTTACTTACCAACAAAGGACCATTTGTGTCGCTCAAGTTCTCAAGTTTTTCAAGTTCATGAGAAATTGTTGACAATTTACAACTGAATTCATGTACCAAATTAAAGTTAACATTGGAAATTCATGTCATATAAACACAACATTACAGTTCCCGTTAAAATCCTCGTTATCTTGATGTATAATCTTGACATTTTGCATTTTATATCTTCAATTCAATCTTATAGATGTGCTAGATAGACAACAATTGTAATCAGCCAGGTGCTTTACTAAAATCAAGCATGTGCAAATTTTACCCACCCTTCGTCACTTCTTCGTAATAAACTTGTTTCTCACAATTGCAAATGATGGGTTAACTTTTTAATGATGACTTTACGTCCATCATTATTACTTGAGAGACAGGGGTAGAGTTCTATTTTGCGATAAGTACGATGAAAATAAAAAAAGTACAAATTAGGTTCAAATTACCAACACGATAGGACACGATTGTCCTTTGTTAAGAGATTTATGACAATATTCGCATCGTGTCTCATGATTATAATATGGTTTAAGTCTTAAGTTTTAAGTTCAAGAAAAAAAAAATTTTAATTCAGACAATACAAATTACATCCTAGTCCATAAAGCTGTATAGTCATTGAATCATACATAGTAAAAGGCAATGCATTAAAAATTTTAATTTAACTTCCCGTTCTGGTGCATTATTATTTTCATGAAGGAAACGGTGCGTAACAAAAGAATGCAGACCATCATTACAGTACGGTTCGCATTTTCTCTAAAACCTTACAAAAAATACTGTGGAATGAAATATGCAAAGAATATAATGTTATAATTTGCGGTTTCAAATTGGATTTCATTGCCTCGACGCATTTTCTTGCTTGAAGGAATATGATTTGTGAACAATTGGACAGAACTCAAGTTTTTTCTTTTTTTGCATTAGAATTTTGATTTTCATGATTCTAGGACGGTGAATTTTGCTGCATTTGATTTGTTGTGTAAATAACTGTACGTGCAAGTTTGTAAAATAAGTTCGACAGATTTTTTCAGGCCTGCTGACGATTAAAATATATAAAACATAATTCAACTGTAACAATTAAGTGTAGAAAAGATTTTACAGTTAACCAATACTTCATTTTAGGCACGATTGCTCCATCACAGAAAATGCAGAGAAAATCCAATAAAAACTGTTTAATATATTTTTTATCGTTTAATAAAATTAATGTAAACCAGATTCAGTTTAAAAGTGGGTTAGCTAATCAAAACAAACTCTTTACTTGAGTTTAATCGTGATTTGATGTTTTTTTAATCCCACTTGATCGGAAGTACATAAGTAAATGGTAAAATTATTTATACTCACAAAACGCTTCCTCAATCATCTCTATATAAATCATCCAATTAAATTGTCAATCTCATTTCATGAAGTTCACTTCACAACCAAAGTTTCACAACGTTTCAAATTGACTGGTAGAAACTGATATCAGGAATCTAATTCACTCAAATGCTGATATTAATAATAAAACAAGCTTGATAGTTTCATACAGGTCAACTTAGTTTGTCATTTTCTAATTTGGCAGTTTGGCCTGCAAGCTCTGTAAAATTTAATAGAACTTAATTAAAATTAACTAAAGTAAACTGGGCCAAAATGTCTAAGGATTTTGTTCACTATGCCACATTTAAATGCAAAACAATCTTAATTGGATGAATAATTTTATCTTATCTTAAGCGCAATGCCACACCGGGTTTTATATTTCTCTAGATTATTTGCGATTCTGCAACTTCATGGAATTTTCGAAAGACATCACATTTCTAAATGAGATTAGCTAATAGAGTTGAGCCACAAGATTTCTTGGATTTACATTTTAAGTTCATTTTCCTTGCCACAACGGATCACAAAGTGATTTAAGCTTTAATTCTGTGGGTCTCAGTTGTGTATCAAGAGGCGTCTGATAACAGTTGATATACATTCTATGAGATTAACAAATGACACTTGATCCATTTATTTAATTCACTTTATCCCTTAAGATATTTGCTCCATCTCTTTCTGAAAGTAGGTTAGTTTCCCTTCAATTTCCAGAAACAAGTTGTATTTGGTAAATAATAATAGCTTGAAAGTTGTTTTTCAAACTATTCAGCAGTTCCTGGAAAGTTTTATTGGTGGGAATTGCAGCTACTTGAAATCGACCGAGGAAATTATGAAATGACATTTGGCATGTCAGTCTGACCTACGACATCACATGACTTCATTCCCTTCGTGAGATTTTGAGCTCATGATAAGCTAAAAGTTTGAGTATGCATGTGGTACAGTTTCATAAAGTGCAGCATTTCCTATTTAAACAACACTTTGACGTTTTAATACAACTTATGCATTGTACAAGCTCAATAAAGCCAGAAGGCGCAGAAAGTTTGGTTAATCCATCCTTATCGCAGAGTTGCACCCACTATGCGCTACACTTTCCTCATAATAGAAATGGTAAGTAATAAACCTTGTATTTATGACATATTATGCCACTCTCTCTGCACTTTATTAGTTTGATCAGAAGGAGAAGGGGGACAAGAAACAAGCAAAACTAAACCACACCGACTATTTATTTATTTATTTATTTATTAAATACAATGACTACCAAAGTACCACACTCCTTAGTAAATGTTTCTTCATTTATTCCATTATTCTAAAAACTACTTTTACTATAAAGTAATCATACCTACGGAATAGTATTATTCACTTGTTAAAACTATGAATAAAACTTGCAACTTTTGCTGGAGAAACACGTTTCCTCACTTAGTCTTGAGCCAATCTTAATGAAAATTTTAGCATTTCCTTTAAATTCTCTGGAGGAGGAGAATTTAGTATTTGCACATCCACCAAGGGAATTTATGAAGGGTTGTTACATTTGTTTAAAATCCTACATTCTTCATAACATTTAATCTTCTTTTTTACAGATTTGGACTAATACGTACCCTTTTACTTAGATTTGCTAGCGAAATTACGTATACAATGTAAATTGTATTTATGTATGTATGTACATATGTTTATATATGTGTGTATATATATTTATGTATGTGTATACTTGGGAAAGAAGGTTTGCATTTGGGGAAGTTAGTTTATAATCTTTTAAAATTGGAATAGAGAAAGCAAGTGTAACGTTTCACCATTATATTTTCCATCTACTTTTATTCCCTTGCCTCACCAGCGGAAGAGATATTGGTCGACATGATCTTTTCAATATTTTAAATTCTTTAAGCTTAAATCTCAAGTGCAAGCTAGCAAGTAATAAGAGGAAATATTGGTAAATGTGTGTGTGTATTAGCAAAGAAATGAAATATAGGTCATTAGAGCTAGCCCCCAAGAGTAAAGTGGACTGGAAATTGTGGTTTTGGGTTTAAAGTATACTGAACTATGTATGTAATGGAATGAATGTAAAGTGATCCTGTCTTCTCTTACCCGTGTTCCATTATTCTCAATTCAAAATAGAAATCGAAGCAGACGGAGTTGCAAAATGCATGACAGTATGAGATTGTTGAAACCTGGCCTCTTGATCATCACTAAATTATTGATACTGCACTCTATTCATTTTCTTCAATAATAACTTAGCTACTATGCCATAGCTTTGTTGTATTTTGTGAAAAGTCCAATTACTCTCAACTATATTACCACGCTAAGGTACGTATGCATAGTACATATAGTGCCGCAAAACAATGGAGAAAGTTTCAACTTTCACTCAATTTGAATATAATTGCAAATTTAACCAGACCCACATTGACACCTCTGGCTTGTAATATCCTTCCAACACCAAAATTTGCACATACTTCAATTTGTAGTTTGCACAGTTTGGTCGCGAGGAAATCGAATTTGTTTTGTGGTTTTAGTCCAGTTATCCAGTTTCAGTTTTATTTAAAGAAAATTCAGCCTGCCCAGCAGTTTCTGAATTTGCAGGGGAAAGAAAAGATGCAGGATTCAAATCTCATGCAAATTTTTGATCATGTTTTGCAAACATTTCACTATGAATGAAACATACAAACAAACTGAGATTGTTTCCACATAAGTTTTGATTTTCGCATTCTCTTCCATATTGTTGGGGATGGAGAATTTATTATCTAGAATTATCCTTGGTCAAAACAAAACAGAACAAAATACCCGTTTTTGCATTTGTATTCCGTATCGAGGGATAAAATCTGGCCTATTTATGCTCTATGGGGAATTCCAAAGCTCTATATGTCCATGTCGTATGAGTTATGTCGCTTATTTAAATTCCAACCTCGGTTCGTTTTTGTCTCTTTACATCCCAACACAAAATGGAATATCTGTGCACAATTCCATCTTACCTTAAGTTATGCCAAAATCACAATGAAATTGTTGGGGTCCTCTGGTGTGGTGAAAACTAGAATTTCAACTATAGGCTTTGAATTGTTTGAATACAGAATTTTTATGAAATTCAAGTGTAATAAAAGTAAAAAGACCATTTGCAAAGGAAGCAGTAATTTGATTTGGTTGACAGCAACGTGGAATACCTCTAACTATTTATGATGATGATATGGTAGAGTTGATTTGCACTGGACAATGCAAATATGGTCGAAAAAAAAGCAAACATTTTCATTAAGTGGGAATAAAGTTTCCAAGTTGTTATGAGACTGTAAGATTAAAAAAAAACAATGTCAGTCAGTCAGTCAGGCAGTGGTTCTGGATTTTGTTACTTTGCAGCAGCTTGTATTGACCGTTAATGCAGCATGCAACTTGATTTTGAAAGAAGGAGGGATACACTGATTATTTATAATTCAACTGCGTATTGATAACCCCCAATGAAATGAACATCATGAGATTGCATTTGTTGTTATTTTGTCGTTCACACGTCCCAATTATCTCACAACGTGTGCACTGTCCCTGGTTGTTTTTAGTGAAAATGCAATATCTTTTATACCTACGGCTCACGTCCCAAGATCCCATAGCAAAGTAAAGTCCTGTGTACGAGTAAAATAGCCGTTCTTGCCTTCATCATGTCATCCATCTGAAGCTTTGAACATTTGAACTATACAGACTTTTGCTGGCGTTTGAAAAGAAGGCAAATCTTGCAATTGCCACTCTCCTTCACCTTCCACCATTTCCCTTTTCATTGAGTTGATTCAAAGTTTAAAGGCAACTGGGCAAAGTTCTAAAAAAGACATGTGTCACCTCACCTAAATGTGAAAGAATTTATTTTACTCAGCGCACCTTGGGTTTTGCAAAGTTGGAAAAATTCAAGAAATGGTAATAGCACAGGTGTCTTTCATTTTAAGGAAGTTTGATATTCCTTTTCTTTGATGCAGCAAATGTCACCTTATGTTACACATAATTTGACAATACGAAACTTAAAATTTCCTAATTCCCTATTCAATCATGAATAAAAAAGCAAGCGAATTTCCAACGTAATCAAATACTCCAACTTTTATTTTCCAATTCAATACAAAAATTTGCTGCTGGACTAACTTGAAACAAAAGCAAGTATTGGATTTTAGTATTGGATTTTATACAGCTCATCATATCATATCGTATATTATATGTGGTCATTCATAACTTTTTAAAAAATGTATGAAAATCCTCCAGCTAGATAGGTTATAAAATAAAGAGTGAAATACTCTCCTTTCACTTTTACTTATCATCAAGATGAGATGTGACAGCAGGAAGTTTCTTTCTGTTTTTTGTTCAGTCACTTGAACTCCAAGGTGCGGTAGTTTGGTTGACTTGCTAGGTTTCTGTAAAACTCATAACAGTAGAAATCGAAAGAACTTTTTTTATTCGATCCAAACCAAAGTCTGGCAGTAGAACAACCCAATATCCTACAATTCCTTAATGTACGTGAGGATATCTTAGATTCAAACTGTGATCTGAGGATAGGTATAAAAATAAACGGATCTGTTATGAATCGAAAGATACACTTTTTAGGTGAGTCTTATGTCTTATTGTGTCCTTAAGGCACAAGTGTGGTGTACGACCACTCACATTTTCTCATCCTCACACAAAGCTTATACAGAGTTGAGTGATACACTTTGTGAAGTATAAAAAGTTAAAAAATAGAGACAACCTTTACTCGAGTTTTCTTTTACTTTCCCTTCTCTAAGAGAATGAAAAATGTCTTTTGTATTTTGAACATTTTCGTGATGTTTGGTTACTCCACTGGCTCTAGATAACTATCCTTTCTTTAACTAGAGAACAACAAAGATAATATGGTTCTGTCTGTATTCTGGGTAATATATCGGCATTGGTTTGTCTTTGTCAAGGTTTTGAATTTTCAACATAAGTGTAAAAATTGATTATTTTATTTAGAACTGCAATTCCAAAACTGATTAGATTAATCCAAGCAGCCTTTCTTAAAATAAATTACGCAATACAACCTAACGATTCTTTTTTCAAGTACAAAAGCTGTATAACGAGCTTGGTGAAGGAGTGTAGTAGTGGCTAAATCGATCGATCCATCTTGACTTGACTCACATAGCTATAGACAAACCTTTCTTCTTTTTCCTTCAAGGGGTTCTCAAACAATTCTACACCATTGTAGTAGTTCGGCAATGATCTGGTTCCAAACTGTCTGTCTTTGCTTTTACTTCAGCAACTGGTATACTTTTCGGGGAAAGTTTGAAGAAAAAAAATATTGTAAGGCTAGAAATTCAAGGATTTGACTGACTTGAGGGTTTGGTTTCGCAACTTAGCATTTTTTTCCAACCAACCATCCATCAATATCATGGACAATTGAGTTTTGTATTGGATAAAAAATACAGTTCATTTCAAATGCAGGTTGCAGTGGTGAATGTAAATGAGTGAATTTAAAGAATTTCAGTTTTGCCTTTTAAAGAAAATGTTTCTCAATTATGTAGGACCAAAAAATAAATTTATATACTGTACCTACATTGATGTATGAGTTGCCCATTTGTATATTTCGGTATTGGGAAAAAGGTGACGGTTCATTCATTTTAAATTTATAAACCTTTTATCTATTTGCCCTAGTTTGTAGCGTCTCTTAATTTTGTAAATATTTAAATTGGCAAAATTTTCATATTTTCCCTAGTTCTCTCCAGGTTCCAATTATTTTTTAGGTTTTGTATCAAGATAAAGTTACTTTCAATTTTAATTTCCTAAACTTTTTTTAGAATAAATGTCTTAAATGTTGGCAAAAAGAGTTTTTTAGATAAAAATTTCCTCATTACCCTACAATTACCTCAAATAAAAACTTGTATTGATAACAAAAAATGCTCTAGTCTTTTCTCCATCTACGTTTAACTTTAATCTTGGACTCATTACCATTCTAAAACAAGCTATTTTTACTCTGCATAAAATGCAACAATGCCTTCTTAAGTTTCAGTGCTCTAGAATTTCCCTTCTTTTGAACTTTTCTTGAAAATACTCAAAGCTACTAAGTAGTGTGGAATGCAGAATGTAAAACACCAGTTATATAATCTATTATAGAATCTCCGACAAAAAAGATTCACATTTGGCTAAGAGTTTGCTCATTCTCATGGAATATTGCGTACCGCTTTTCCCATTAAATGCAAGATAAGTTTCTCTAACAAGGGAAATAAACAATAAGCCATACATACACCATCTTAAAGGATAAGAGGGATTCTTTTAAGCGTATTACTTTTCAACACAGGACTCTCTTTTCTTTTGAGTTTTCTACATTTGGTCATTATAATTATCCACTTCTTTGGTTAAGAAAATTTTGGAAAGAGGTAAAACATCTTGAAAAATTCTACCACAACCAAATAAAAATTCATGTTTATAAAAAAGCATTTTTAAGGTAAATACATACAAATTAATTAAATAAATAAATTGCTACCAGCTTTAATTGATGAGCAACTCAATCACATCATATCCTCAATTTGTAAGAATTCTCATGATTGCTGTTCACTACTATTGTTGTATCGTTTCTTTACTGCGTGGCTGACTGCAATATAATGTTTCTACACACACGTTAGAAGGGTTTGATGTTTCCTTGCTTTTACTTGAACTTGGTTTCGGTTTCTTGCGAGCTGAGTTGACTTGTAGAAAGTGAACTTGGAGAAAGACGGATCGATAGAAAAATATTGATGTAGATGAATTCTACTTTGTAACAGTTAGGTTGGGTTCTTTCTAAATTGTACCAATATTTTCAAGAGGAAACTACAAATTATTTAAATTTCGCTAAAATATAACACTCTCACCTTTCGTGCAAATAATGTTAAATTTCCTTTTCTCCCAGCTTTGGGAGGGGTTGGTAGGGGAAATTATCGAATTCAACTATGCATGAAGAAAGTCCTCACAATTTTTTAAGGTAGAAATACAATTTCCACCCGTGTGCACACTCATAAAGTGTGTGATACTTCGATATGCAACATAATTTAGTTAAATGGCTCCATATTACGAATGAACACTTGAATATCATTAGATAAACTTTTTTCAACACATTCACCCCTTTCCAAGGAGTGTACGTGTTTTGTAAAATACATATAAAAAAGCAACGACAATAAGCTAATAGTAGAGGAAAGAATAAAGTAAAACTAAAATGAGATTCCTTATAGCATATTTGAAAACTTTCTCCCTCTTCTGCATCATCATTTGAGTTTATTGCAACAACATAAAGTAAAATACTGCGTGCATCATAACTTAATGCATTGTGGTAATTTTACTTTTTTTGTTGCAAACTAGGAAATGGCAAAAACCACAAAAATGACATTTATCTTTTTATTGTACAATATTATGGATTGAGAGAAAAAGTGAAATTGCTCTATAATCCTGCTATAGGGTAATATCTACATATGTATTACTTTCTAGTTAATATTCAAATCATACATTGACACACGGTCCTTCATGTTCAAAGTTTGATTATACTATTCTGGTTGTTTCAATAATTACCAACTACAAACAAGAATGGGTGATTTAGTATAAAATATTGTGTGCCTTTGATGTCTTAATTCTCTCGTCTCACCGTTATTTCCTTTCACCAGCCCAGGTTAAATCGTAGTTGTTATGTTTTGAATATGAATGGTTGAAAATGGTGCAATTACTTTTACCTTTACTACCAAAGCCACGCTAGCCCGTGTAGAAAGCAAAACACAATAAAAAGTAAAACACAATGAGATGGGAAAATAAAGTTAGACAGTCATATCGGTTGAATTCAAGTCCAACGAACAAGTCAAGTACTTATCGAATCTAGAATAGTTTTGAGATGACTGATTGTGAAAGGGAGCGTGATGTTGATACGGTTGTGGGCTTGTGGAGTTGAACAATGTTGATTCGATATTTTGTTGCTTTCCATACTCGTTTCCATACTCGTTGCATTTCCACGTTACATGAAACATGATTCTCTTTAAGTAATATGTCATTTGATTTTATGCTGAACTTAGTGAAAGGTATTTAAAGTTGAGAATAACTCAATAATTTGGTGGTTGCATAACTCCTTTCATTTGATGAATATATTTTAATGTTAAAACTTGGATTAATTATTGAAGGGAGGATGAAAGAGTGAGAGGGATGATTGTCTGTTGGGGAAACTTACCTTTTATATCAGCAAGTATAGCGTAAAACTCGGTTTCCTTGATTATTCTTGAGGAATCATCAATCTCAATAAAAACCAAACTTATTAGAATTTAAAATTCAGATCACAGAAAATAGTGAAACTACAATAATATAATTTATCTCTCTAATTGTATTTTTAGTGTTAGAAACCCACGCCTCCTACTTTACTACTTAAATCAACTAATAGAATGAAAAAGTTAGCTTGTAATTCCATCCAAATGTGATGTAGATGCCCCTTCATTTCCTGAGATTGAAATCTACAATCTTATACAAGCTAACCACAATCGATTCTCCAATCTCTGAAATTCATTCAAGTGGTTTGGTTGGGTTTAGATTTCTTTACATTTTTAGAAAGAAAATGGTGGATGGAAGTGGGAGCTTTTTCTCGTGAGAATTAATTCTTGTTTTAGCACATGAGTGAGTAAAAGAAAAATTACCTGAATATTTTTCCTTGGTTTGTTTCATCTGCTCTAGTTCGTCTAGTACAAGCTCATCACATCTTCTATTTCCACTAGTCCCCTCTAAATAAACAAGAAGGGCTTTACAGATGAAATGAATGCAAGTGGTTAAACTAGAACATGGCAATTTACAACGACATGAAGAGTAATGCCTGTTTTAAGCTGGGTTTACTTACTCTTTGGAAAAATTTGATTCAGGATGGATGAGATGTGAAGCATTTCCAAGAGGAAAGAGGAGAAATATTCAACAAAACATTTGATACTAACCATATAATTTTGGGGGGGATCGTTTAGATAAAGTTTCAAGAGGCTGGTGGAATCTAAATATGCACTGCAAAAGTCAAATTGAAGCATCTTGAGAATCAATAATTATTATTTATTTATTAATTATTTATTATTTATTCTTATGCATGATAAAAGTTAGAATTAAGAAATATTAAACTGCTCAAGTTGTGAGTAAAGGTGAAAGTTTTGTAACTTTTTTCCCATGTAGAATATTTATTATAATGCACATACTAAAAGCATAAGGTTTTTCTCATAGTAAATAAATAAAAAAAGATACCAGATTTAATATTGTAACTTGGGACCAAGGATGGTATGAGTATGTATGAGATTGAGGGCTTTAGAATTTGTAAAGTAAATTGCGAACAAAAAAGCCTAAAAAACTTTTCTTTGGTTTATTTGTGTCCGTCCGTTTTGCAAATGCCGAATGGATTGGTTTGTTGTTAAAGGAATGCTTTCTCTGAGTTATTCAGTTTCCACTGGATCTTCAATCTTGACTAAAACGAGGAAGAAAAATTGATGGGGATTGAAAGCTCTTGTGAATTTGTAAATGCTTAGATGGAGTTTTATTTAAAAAATCAGTTTTTTTAGTTCACTGGCAATTGTTGCTGCTACGTCAATCATATTGGAATATGTCTCTAGGCATCAAGAGAATTTGCGGAATTTGACAATTGAGAATTTGATTTTGGTTTATTATTATTCTCAATAAAATTTGTGATTTCCCATTTGGCTATTGCATGGTTGGTTAGGTAGGTTTGGGAAAAAAGTTATTTTGCATTCAAAACCTTACAAATCAAATCCAGAAGTCAATTGAAGGGAAATGCCAGAAACAAATTTTTTAAAAAAAAAATATAATAAACACCACAAGCATATTGAACCTTTTTAGAAATTCTATTAATATCGATTTCCCTTTTGTTCCTTATTTTTGTTGTTGTGATCAATTTTTTAAGGAATGAAACTGTTGAGTGTCACTTTAAGTCAGTTCTTTTTATGCAGTTGACAAACTTTTAAAACCTGAGAAAAATGAAGTTTGATGTCGAAATTCATTCTTTAAAAAATATTACAGTTTTAGTTTTATCATTTTATTGATTGTATTGAGCTCTTGAGTAAAATTCCTAAGAAGTAATAATGTTTGTAAACCTACTTTTCTGGCTTGTTTTGTTTTGCTAGAAGCGTTCATTTAAGGAATAATAAAATATTTACCTGTAATTTGGGTTGTATTGATTTTCCCCGTTGTTTTTCTAATGGGTTGTGGTTATTTGGATGGAGCTGACAGTTTTTGGCTTGACAATGTAGCCTGTTTATTATATGGGGTGTGTGGTTCTTTATCACTGCGATTCATTTTATGATACGTTGTCGTTTACCGTCAGTCAATTCTTTTGCCGTTTTGTTATTTCACTGCATTATATTGTTGTAAATTAGAACACGCTGACAGTAGGCCTATGTATCTGACTATTCATCACCGTTTCGTGCAAAAAGCAGATTATTGGTCATCCTCACTCATTTTTGCAATTAATTATTTCCTACGACCCAATTTCACGTTCATTTGTGAATAAATGTGCAATATTTTTGCAAATGAATGAGTGAAAAGTTTCACAAGTTTTCCATCATTTTAGTTTAAAAACAAAACGATACTTTAATGGACTCTTTTGGACCACTCTTAGTACTTGGTAAATTGTTTAAGAAATGTGTTAGTAGAAAAACAATATGAGATGAAGAGAGAAAATGTGAGACTTGTTGATGCAAAGATAAGGGTTCGCCACTGAGGGATGAAATGAGTGAAGGAGGATTAATAAATCACTCGCAGGCGCCAGAGCATAAGGCACCGGAAACCTAACGTCCTTAAAAATCCCGGGTGACAACGTCGTCGGCTCAGCTTCCTCACAGCTGGAAAAACTCAACTCTTGTGAATGATCTTTCTCTACTAATTTTACAAGACATATTGTATCTATCCTCAAACATGCAACGATGCAACTTTTTTTTAGACAAATGATATTCAACTTGTAGACCACTCTCCAGTTACTGGGAACGATTATATAGGGCAACCATACAGCATTTATTAGTTTGTCATCCAACGTGTGTGACTTTTCTTTCCTTATGCCAAAATCTTTAAAATGAACATATTTTACTTGTTACTTTGTATCATTTATATAAAGTAACAAGTACAATACTGATGTAATGGTGTCATTTGAGACCCTTTGTTACTAGCCATGCATTCTATTACAGACACCTAATTACTAGCTACACCAACACCAAAAACCAAATGTTGTTTAAGAATAGATGAAAATAAGTAATTCCTTCCTCCCTGTTTTATTACTATATGTACGTAGGACCACTTAAAGTTGGGAGGGAAGCCATGCAAGGACACTAACATTGACACTAAACTGCATACATACATAATTATTGAGAACTAAGTTGGGAGTGGATTGGTGACTTCAACGATCATCAGGATTATTGAGTTAAATCCAATTAGATTAATGTGAATGTGACCACCAAATGCAAACAAAATTTCATTGCTTTATTTAGTACAGAGTATTGGACCACCAAAATGCTCATTAATAAAATAAAGGCAAAAAAATAAAGTTCCCCTTTTTAAGTCAGTGGTTCTTAACATTGGTGATGCTTGCCAACTAATTTAAGGTCTCAATTTTCATTATTTCTCAGTAGGAAGGATGACAAAAATAAAAAGATAAATTTAATCTGACCTGCCTGAGAATGTAATAAAATTGTAGCTTTTCTTTTTATTGGAGTAGAATGGTGTGG
>JAAOWG010000422.1:0-18939 GCA_036491945.1 Paranurophorus simplex
CATTCTAGAGATCGTTCACATTCACCAATCCAAGCCATCTTAACATCCAATTGTCTATCAAGTGTAGAATGGGATTGAGCCTGCATTGAATGCAATGCACGTCCATGGGAAACCATACTAAGTAACAACGTAGATACGTGGTAAGAATTTTTTTCAAAAAGTAGAATTTCCAATATTTGAAAGTTAAGACTTTTGTTACCTATTGTTCAAATGTGCATAACGAAGATTAACTTGTTCCGCAGCTCTTCTAATTCGCAAAGTGTCATCATGTTGATATGCGCCCATTAATTGCTGCGACAAGTGTTGGAATCCTTCTAACTGTTTTTTATACTGATGTAATTCAATGTGTAGGTTCTAGAATTATTGATATTGAAGTTACGCTTATAAAGTTAGAAAGTGCTTTGTCGCTTAAAAATTTTAGTACCTTTTGCTCTTTCATGGATGCATCCGAGTGTTCACTAGGATGTAAATTGTAAACATGAGCAATTCTAGCTTCAATATGATTTAGCCAAGAATCAATATCTTTCAATTGACATTCCCAACGAATTGAATCTGCTAAACATTCTTCCAATAATGTGATTCGGCTGACGACAGCGTGGTTTGTTTCTACCCAATGTTCACGTAGTTTGTTAACTAAAAAACAAAAAATAATGCAAAGAATTTTTAGCAAGGATTTAAACAACTTACCTTTGCCGTGAAGATTATGTCGATTTGTTTCTGACTTGAGATTTTCAGCAGTTTGCAGTAACTCATCCAATTGTGGCTTCTTCAATTCTAATTCTCTGAGCACCGTCTAATTAATTATAAATCATTAGATGTGCGCTTGTTTGAGAAAAAAGAATGTCTACCCACCCGTTGTTTTTCTAAAACACTTCTAACATTGTCAACATCCCCGACCACAACCTATATTTCAGATGATTACTTTAGAATGAATGCAAATAATAAAAATTCAACCCACCGTCTGTTGCTTAATCGATTTTAAATTGAGCGTCATTGAATCATCAAATGTATTAACCTGGAAAAAAATAGCAATTGCATCGACCATTCATTTAAATATTAACATATGCACCTCCTTCACAAATTCCAAAGTTTCCACATCCAATTCAGATAAATCAAATTCTTGTCCTTGTAATGTATTTTCATCAACTTGAAATACGCCTTTTGGAGAAGGTGAAACGTCAACTTCAACCAAAACTTGATGTTCTATAAAAACAGAAAGCGATTAGTAAAAATGTAATCAATTACAGGAATTCAAAAACGCTTCTGTAAATTATAACGATCATAGAATAGAAATCTTACCAACCCTATTTATCTCAGACTTCTATCCTCTCCCACTTTAGTCTTTGAAATACGTACATATGTATTTATCAATTTTAATGGCAACTTACTTTCAAAACATTACAACCACAAATGCACCATTGTTTTTGTTTAAAAATTGTACAATCTCAAATGAGTGGAAGACTTTATTTCTTCCTGGTGTAAGGGTAGGAAAGATATGTATTCAAATAGTACCACTGTTATTAATATTAAGTCTTGGATTAATTTCAAACACTTTGTTCAAGAGTATCAGTCATTGTACAGAGTATGATTTGTGAATTGTGAATAGGACAACCTAGAGAGTGAAAATATAAGGATGTCGAGTGCATACACATGCTTATAAAGTGTCTCATAATAACGTAAGGCTAATATCCTAAAAGAAAGGCTTTCTCTCGCGTTTTGAAACCGGGTATTCTATCCAAACTAATCGATACAGCGTAGCGCATGAGTTTTCACCGTTTCTTAATGTTGTAGTGGTACGCATTCTTACTTTTACTCTACTGGAACGAACGAGCTGTATAGTTAGTTGTAAGGAGAAAACGAAGAGAAAGAGCATAACCTCAACGAACTCGAGGACTAGTAGACCCTGCTGCTGCTAACCATCTTTTACATTATGCACCCCCTGTTCACTGTCTATCCAGTACACAACACGGCTAAAATGAGAAAAGTTTGTCTACTTTCTCATTTTAGGTGTTCAAGTAAAATATACTTGAACCAACCAGAACATTATACAAAACGTTCCATCCATACTACTTATATGCGTATTCTATAATACACAATAAAGTTTTTGGGCGGAATCAAATTTCTTACACAACCAAGTAAATGTACTTTGAGGACTACAAAAAGTTTATGAATTACCGTTGACAGCAGTTGGCTTAATGATTATGATATCAAAAAACTTTGCTTCAGCTTCTGGGGTCAAAGCATTAATTTCACCTCTAGATTTTATATAAACCCAATCTTCTTTGAGCTGACGTATTTTTTCCTGAAATAATTACAAATAGCTAACTTGTGCTAGTGTAGAATGAAGGAGATACCTTCATAACCGGTGTCATACTTTGTTCATTAGCTTCACATTCTTTTTCCAAATTAATATAATTTCTAACAACATCCATTACTTCATTTTCTTTATCTTCCATGCGAATCTGAATTCAAAGACATCCAATAGTAGCAAAGTTGGGAATAATAATAAAGGAGTTATAAATAATATAATTACCATTATGCTTTCAATGGCAGCCGTCTTTTCTGAGGGAGGCCTATGTTTGGCTGAAGCTACTTGAGCCCGAACCTCCAAAACCCAAGAAGCAGTTGTATCTAGTAATTGTATCAACTTTCTCAAGTTCATTAATTTCAACTCAACAAGCTTTCTCCGGGTTGGAAGCTCAATTGTCAACTGCAAACCGAGACAAAATTTCATGAATACAGAGAAATATTGAAATAAAAAATAGTACAAGTAGTTTTTGCAACCTTTTCAATGTCAACGGCAAAACTTTTTATCTCGTCTTCTGTCACGTAGTGATGTTTACTTTGCCTAAGTTTCTCTAAATCAGGCCGCTTTCCCAATATTTCATGTTCCAAAATCTAAACACACAAATATAAATTGGTCAAAACTCAAGTATCACCTTGAGGTTTGACAAAGCATTTCTTAATGCAGGTTCATCTGCAAGAATAACAGGATGTTCAACTGCTTCCGTAGCTCTTCTAATCCAATCACTAAGAACAATATGAGGCTCCCACCATTTACCACCAGTTATGCGATGAACACCAGTTTCACCACAAATTCTAAGAATAGAATTTCCAGTGAAGTGTGAAAATAAAAACGATTAGCTTGTTGTATTTCACCTATCTCGTATCATTGTGATCTCAGCCAAAACATTTCTCCATCTTGTGCAAATAGATTCGATTTTCTTGGTTGAATCATCATATGCAGGACTTAAACGAGATTTTTTGCTCATTAACAACATTACACTCCTGGACAAAGTTAAATGAATAAATGTAAGTAAGAGTAATAAAGGAAATTGAAATCATATACCTGTGTCGTTTTGATACATCCGATTCAATTGCTTTCAAATTTACTCTAGCTTCAGAGTTGTCAATTGAATTATTATCTTTTAGGTTTTTCAATCTCATTTCAATTTCATCGAGCCAGGATTCCAAATCCATAATATCCGACACTTGCGAAAAACTAGAAAATAATGGACTAGGACTTGGACTAGGGCTTTTGCTTGAAGGAGTTCGCAATAAAAGCTGTCCAACGGTAATGCTCAGCGTGGACCATTCGTCCAGCATTTTTTGTAATACTCGTTTACTCTGAGCTGTTTGGTCTTGAGTTCCCCTCATACCATATTGAAATTGTTCTTCTAATTCTAAAACTTTTGGATTTATCGCATCTAGATCTTCCTTGATTTTCTGAAAAATATGACAGACAAAGTAATCAATAGAGGTTATTCATTATGTCATAAATTACAAACCTCTAAATCTTCAGCCGATCCAAGCGCCCTAGTAATAGTGGCAATTTGTTCACGCAACTTGTTTGTTTTCATAACAAATTCAGTTGACTGAATCCCAGATATTTTTTTGGAGAGTGAAATTGGTTTTGGTTTGATAATTGGTGGACATGAATCTTCTCTGCCTCCTTGTGATATATTTTTCGGCAAAGCGTCCTCCAACGCAATTTGTAACTCCGACCACTTATTGTTGAGTGCTTCCATTTCTAAAGTTAATCCAACAACGTTTCGCTGTTTTAATTCAGCAAATTTTTTTGTCAATATTTGGTATTCTATCGACTTTTTGGAAAATTCTTCCTGCACATCCTATTAAACATCAAGTATAATTAGCTAGACAAGCAACCATGAGCAGTATCTTGTAAATAACAAAAACATACATCAGAATCTTTGTTTGGATTCTGCATAGTTTCGGAAACCCATTCTTCAATACGCTGAACAAGTGACTGACATTCTAGTTGTGATGTCTCCAAACGTAAAGCTGCAAACCTTTGATTCTGAAAGATATAGATATGAGAACCAAATGCAGCTATATAAAAGTTAAATTGATATTGAACCTCAGCTCGATTCTTAAGTTGTAGCCAATCAGACCGCAGTAAATCCAAACCGGCTCTAATTCTGTTAGCTTTAGAAACGTCCATTTTAGAAACTGTAAAGACTAAAGAGTCTCCTTTACTAATTGTCAGTGCAACCTCTGGTTCAACAGCATTCAGCTCTACCTCAAGAGCCTGCAAACAATTCAAAAAAACTATTATAGTTAAAAAAAGTTTAATTTTTACTCCTTGTTCTTACATCCACACGCTTTCGAGGATCAGAATCCTTTTCAATTTCCTCCAATTTTCTAGCCATTCTTGCCATTGTTTTGGAAATTTCTTCTCCTTCCATTTGAAAACCAAGAACGTCTTTATTATCGTTTGAATAATTACCATCAGCCTCATTTGATGGTGTTGTAAATGTCTTTGCAATTCTTGCAAATGCAGAAGGTTCCAACGAAAGTGCACTGAATTTGGTATTTTCATGGTCCTTTAAAGTTGTCGCCAGTTTCTAAATTAGTTAATTAATTTCTTGGAAGTTGCAAACGTACGGTTTTTACTCAGCAGCAACAACACAAAAGCAAAAAAAGCAAAAGGCTTTGTCCATTTATTTATGTGTTTATAAGCAAATAAATACCTTTGATATTAAACGATACATTATAAAGCATATATGCTATATTGATTGAAACTTGTTCCGACAAACGCACACGATAAATATTTTTGGGTCAGCTCAAATTCAGTAAAAGCCATGAAATTTTAAAAATTTTAATACTCAAAAGCTACCCAGAAAACGATTCACAAGGTTTCAGTTAGATCATCAATCACCCAACCTTTTTAATCTTCACGTCTCTGCTTTCCTGACTTGAACCTGACCCCGAGCAATTACTTGAAGCTTGCGGACGAGCATTAACATTCACAGAAGATGGAATTTTCTTCTGTGATGTTTCAACAGGCACTTTTACAATAGCAACATGATCTGAGCAACTCATTGACGCCCCTAATTTAGGTTGCATTCTTAATATTCCTTGCACTACATCCCTTGATTTGATTTCTAGGATTTTTACATTTCCTTCACCCGAAGCAGAAAGCATACGCTGAGATTTTTTCACAGAAGCTTTCCGTCCAATCTGTCGCTGACTTACCAATGTGCTAGCATCTTTTGAAGTTAACGTCTTTATCTTTTTCTCAGGGACAACATAACGTTCTGCTAAATTATTCAAATCACTAGGAACTACAGTTGATGCGTCAGATACTGTTGAAATCGAAATTGAAGCAGCATCTTCATCCGTATCATTGCTAGCATCCGGGCGTGAGTCCTTTTTATTACCAACACTCATTTCCTTCATTTCCTCATTATCGACAGTCATGCTTTGAAGTACTTGATCCCTAGGAGCACCAGCTTCAACGGTATTATGAAAATCTTCTGTATCCTCCTCATCGTCTTCGAAATTGAAACCAGGATTGCATATCCCAGATCCAGAAAAAGATTGCGAGTAATCAGAAGCTTGTTTTGTGTTAAAATCAGCAGGTGATTTTGAAAAAGTAGTAATGAGATCAGAATAATTGGTTTTAGTAACAGCAGTACTGGTAACAGGTGTGTCATCAGCCGAATCATCGTCACGTACAATACATGAGCTTAAATTCTGCAACATACACAAAGACACAAATGATTTGGGCAAGCAGCATGTGTAATGTAAACAGCACAAACAAAAACAATTTGACAAGGCTTTTAACCTAGATAAATTAATTTTACCTGAAGTTGATGACCAATACATTCAAGGCGATGAGATAGTCTTTGAATAATTTGGTTTTCTGTGTTATTAATACTGAGAGGGTCGCCTTTTGCAACAATAAGATCAATTGATTTATCACGTAAACCATCCAAATTATTTGCTCGTTCTGACAGGTCTTCATTCAAATTCTAAAAATAACAAATAATCATAATTTGATTACAGCAACAAGACTAATAATTGGTCTAATTACTTGTAGTTCCATAATTTCTTCATCCGAAAATAAGACGTTTTCTGCTGTAACTCGCCTCAAAAACTGCTCTGCCTGCTCTAGCCAGTTTTCTAATTCTCTGACAACCTTATCATGTGCTGCTTCTAGTTCGGGAACCTGGTCGTCGGGTATATTGTTTTTGTGTTTTTGTATCATTTCTTTGCGTAGAATATCCCATTTCTGCAAAATTATGGCACGCCTTTCTTTCAAAGAATCAAGAAGAATTGGATCAACCAATTTCAAAAAGTTGTCATAATTGCTTTCAAATTCTTCGACTATTTTTGTCCATCTTGGCATTTCTTCTACCCGTCCCTAAAAACAAATCGAATTTGATTACTTTAGCCTAAAACAAGCAAAAAAATAGAAGGCTTGATGAGACAATCATTTTGATGCTGTCATTATTATTATACAACAAAACTACAGAGCACAACGACTCACCCTTGTCCTAAACCAGAAAAGTTTGCAATTAAAGGACAATAACAAGATGATAAAAATAAATATGTAATCGTATCAAAACTTTGAATATTTACAAACTAATAGCTTACCCTCAGGAATTCTATTTCACTTTCCTTGTCGGAGAAACCTTCTTCAAACTGCGTTTCACTTTCTTGAAGCCAAAATTCTAAAGATTGCATTTGATCATTCATGTTTGAACTTATTGACAATCCCTTTTCCAAAGCCCCTCTTATATTAGCTATTTGCATTCCCAACTATTATTTTAGAAATTGAGAATTGTGAGCATTCCAAGAGATAATATAAGCCATACCTTGTTATATAAAGCTTTCATAGCATCAAGTTCAACATGTAATTTTGAATCTGCTATTTTATCTTCTACTTGTCTTCGACCTTCACGTAATGCTTGTTCAACTTGCTTTTTGAGATCACTTAGCACACAATATTCTTTCTAAAATACCATCAATAAAATATAAACGGTCAACCTCAAAATAAAATTACCGTGCACCGATTTAGTTGACTTTGTATGCTTTCCGGATCATCAGAAGATATTTCTAGAAAGCACAACTTTTGCTCGACTTGCCTAAGATAAAAAAAGATAAGATTTAATTCAAATTTCATCAAATTTGACTTGCCTAAGTGCCCTCCATATTCTTTCGGTCTTTGCTAATAGTTTAGACTCTGGAGGTGGTGAAGAAAACTGTGTAAATTTGGATTGTACTTCGTGAAATCGATTCTGGAAGCATGAAAATGGTATAATATAAATAATATTATGAGTGTACAAGGCTCATGTCACAAATAAAAAAAAATCGGTATCAATTACCTGTAACAAATCGCGTTGTTCATCTAATCTAGCAGCAGCCTCAATTTTTCCAGCATTTTTGTACGTTTCAACTTGAGCTACCATGCTATCCAACAATCTTTCCTGTTTAGCTAGTTCCTCCGATAATTGCTAAAAATATCCCAAATTTTAACCAGCTTAAATTATTACAGAAATGAAAATATATTGCAAGTTAAAAGGTTAGAAAGTTAAATCAGTAACAAGAAAATACAGATAGTTGAAAACAATAAAGCAGAAAGTACACAGTCGGATTTTTACGTTTATTTATTGATGTTGCACATATTTTATCAACAAACCTGGGTATCATTTGGATTGTCATCTGGGGACAAGACATCAATGTGCTCAAGCCTTGCAGATAATATTTTATCCGAACATTCCAAAACATCGCAAATTTGCTGTATATCTCCTTCCCACTTTTCAGCTTCTTCCATTTCTAACTCAAGAAGCTGCTTCCTTTCTTGAGCCTGATGTATGATAGCAAATCGAATTGTACAAGTATCGATTGAATGACCATATCATTGTGAAGGGTTTAACAAGCAATGAGATCAATAAATACGTGAGTAAAAATAGAATAAGAAATATTACATACGTTATTACGTAAAAGCGTAATTTCATGCAATCTCACTCTTTATGATACCAAATAAAAGTCATGCATACACAGTCCACCTACCTGCTGTTTCAATTTGGACCATCTTGAGTTGACTTGAGCAACATCAGCTTGAATAAAATTGGACAGGATAGATTTTTCCATTAGCTGACAGTATATATCTTGTAGTTTGGCAAGTTGTGCCTCTTGTTGATTTCCCATGTATTCAATATCCTTAAAAGACAAAACTCTATAAATCTACCAAGTAAAATATCAAGATAGTACATCAAGATCTTCAGACAATTCTTCTACGTCAGCAGCAGCAGTTACTGACTTTTTCAATTTCCGTTCTAATCTATCAAGACCATCGTGTTCTTGAGCTGCAATGCCTATAGAAAAATAATGCGTACATATGATATAATTATTAATTGTAATCAATTAAAAGCACATTTCATCAGCCTATTGAGGAGCACTTACTTCGAAACTCGCCATACAAATATGATGCTTCCTTCATTAATTTACAATTGCGATCTGCGTTACCCGTTATTTCATTCCATCTAGCATTCAAGTGTGTCAACGTTCTAGCTAACTCCTGCACTGCTGAAGATCTTCGAGAATCGTCTTTGCAATGTTCTGAAAAAATAATGTAATTGTTACATTATACTCTTTATATACTTGTTATATATACTTTGATGCAGGAGCAACAATTCATTCCCTTTGTCATTTAGGAGTCTAAATGCATTTTCCTTTTTATCTACTCTGTCCTTCAAGGCTTGGTATTTTCTTGACAATCTAGCTAGGTCAGCAGGACTAGAAATTGACCCGACTGGGGGTGAATCTTTCTGAAGAGAATCAAGCCAAAGAGAAACTTCATCTATCGCCTCAAATACCTATAAAAAATTCAACTGATTAATTAAGCTAATGTCGGATTCACTATTAAAGTACCGTCTTGGTTTTATCAAATGCTATCTTTATGACTTCGTTTTGTTCCTTTGCTTTTCTCATAGTTTCATTCCAATGAGCACTTAATTTAAAAAGGCGCGTTTTTAATTGAGGGACGATTGTTTCTTCGGCATCGTCAATAATGGATTTTCCAGTTTTACTTAGGCTAGCAAACTTTGGTGAAAGCGTAGAGACATCAACTTGTAACGCCTTTAAAATCAACAATATATGTATGCTCATGGATTTTTATTGCTACATATTTAATAAAAAATACTCACGTTTGACTGCTCTAGTTGAGCTTCCAATGTTTCAACATCACCAACCGCTGGAGTTTCAGAACACACAAAGACATCAACTTCCTCCAACCAAGATTCTAAACCTGTCATTTCTTCCTGCCATTGTTGAACTTTGGAGATTACTAATAATGAAAATTAATCATTTAAATTATTATATTAATTATTCCGTTTTCTTATTCCAACCCAAACTTACATGCATTAAGTTGCTCTGATCTGTGTTCTAACAAAGCGTTAACTTCTGTAAATCTTGTTTTTAACTCGTCAGCACTTCCAGCCTCGGGACAAATTATTTGAGAACTGTCAATTTTTTCAAGATTGCTTTCATGCGATTTTGATGAGGTCATGAATTCTTCCAACTTTTGTTGCTGCTGTTTCATTGAAGGCAAATCCGTCAATTTAACATCATCGGATAATAGAAAACTTTCCGTTGCATTAATCCACAGTAAAATGATTTGGGATGTTTCCGTATATTTTTCGTCAAGAGACATATCGTTAATACCTTCCAATTCGTCAAGTTTTTCGGTCAATCTGAGAATGAAATTTATAAGAAGACCAAATTAATCAAACCATTGTTACCGTTTTACTATAAAATCCCATTTAGTGAAAAATGTACTCAATTCATTTTTAAGTTCTTCGTCTTCAGAGGCCTGTTTGTGTTGTTCACTAATGGCATCAACTTTGGCTTGAAACTTTTCAACTCTTCCTTTGTGTGATAAAAGTGTTTTCTTTTTTACACGACATTGTTCCAATAATCTTTTCCCTTCACTGGAAATTGGACAAACCTCCTTTTGATTATCTAACCATTTTTCGTATGTCTGTCAAAATAAATAAAAACAACCATGTCAATAGTAACAACATCAAACTTGTTCAAACATCCCTTACAGATAAGGTGGTTGAAATTGATTTTAGTTCGGAGCTGATTTGTTTTCGAGCCAAAAGATAATCTATAAGTGCCTTCCGTGATGATAGTAAATCCTTCATTTTATTCCATTTTTTATCCATCTCATCAGCCTGATTTTCTATCTCCGAAGCGTCTTGGGACTCTAATCAACAACAATTTGTATTCAAATTCATCGTGGTGAAGGGACGTAAAACGTACCCATCTTCATAAACTTTATCAATTCCTTAGAATCTTGCACAGCTTGTTCAAATACTTCCTTATTTGAAGACATTTCTGTCTCTAAATCTTCCCACAATATTAGTTGCTCGTCCACTGAAAGTTCATCAAAAGTACACATGCTGTCTGGACTGACATCAATTAAGCTTTCAGTTCTCAACACCCATTCATTAATTTTTGCAAAACTAGACTCCCACTCGTTCATAATTTTTGTTCTTTTGGCCTTTGGAAAATCCTAGAAATGGTTAAAATTAATAATAATGAGCTTTAAAATAGTAAATAACATTCATCAGACATCATGCGATGCAACACACCTGTTTAGATTTAGACATTGCTACGATATCAACCATATCAATTCCACCAGTTGCAAAATTGGGGGTTACTGGCTCTTTCTTAATCATTCCATACATTGTTATCTTTAAGGTTTAGTATAAAACACCGTTAGTTATCAATAAAACCACAAAACTGTCAAATTAATGTTATTTTTACCCTTTGACTTTGTGCCTCTAAAATTTGAGACAACGCATCCCACCGGTCCTGAAGCAGTTCCAATTTTTCCATTACTTTTTGACTCTCAGGGGAGTTGAGATCAGAGTCATTGGCAGCATTTAATTTTGCACTATGTCCCATGTCCTTCATGCAGTCTTCACTTACTTTTTGAAGGGCTGTTTGCAGGTCAGCAATTTCATGCATTTTCTTTTCCATTTCTCCTTGCAACGCCTTTAGGAGAGAGGATATGTATAGAATAAATACATGGAATTTAAAAAGTATGCATTTTATAAAAGGCACTACATATACAATACCTGAAGTTTTTCAAACCTCATCATTAAAGAATCTTCAGAGCCTTCATTGGGATTGGCTTCAATTTCTTTCAATTTTCTTTCTTCCCCGTGTAGCCATCCTTCCAGGTCTAATTTAAAAACTTATTATACAAGACTTGATTTTGCACAGTAAACGTGTACCTTTAAGCTTGTCCAAATGCTCTGGTACTGTGTCAATCAATTTTATTAATACTTTTCCACGTTTCTCTGTCCAAGAGCATATGTGTGACCATCTTTCACTTAAGGCTGAAAAAATATAAGATAATATAATATTGTTTGTTAATTAAGGTTACGTCTCCGTCTACGATACGTTTTTTGGGGAAGAGAGTTTTGTTTTGAGGTTATTTGTTAATGAGAATATTTGTTGTGATTAAAATTACCTGATAGTTGATCTTCCATATTTGAGTATTCCGTATCTGGTTTATTTTCATCTACAACTACAACTAAATTTGAAAATGACACAACTCTTTCTTGTTCTTTTAAGATATCTTCGTGTAAAACTTGTTGTTCGTCAAGCTGATTTTCGAGACCTTCAAGATTATGTATTTCAGGTGCAGACATTCGAGAAATTCTATCCTCTGTTGCTGTTAAAAATTCTGTTAAAAAAATTTTTATACTTAAATTTGGAGCACAGATTGAATTGAATAATCTTTAGTATTGTTACTGGTTGTTTATTACCTTTCAAAGCCTCTAATTCAGCTAGTTGCAGGGTCATCAACTTTTCATGAATTCTAAAGATTAATTTTAAAAAATGCATTTTAATAACTCTATAATCTATAATTTGTTTTAGTCATTGAATACTTGTTTTGTCGATCCATTGCTTTAACTCTCAAATCTTCCCATTTGGTATTTAATAATTTCATTTGGGCTCTGACTTCTTCAATTTCACTAGGAGGTATTTTGGCTTCTTGTAGTAATTTAGATCCTTCTTGTAATACTTCACCAACATCCCCTTGATGATCAGTTAGACTCAACATGAATTTCTTGAAATGAAATCAAATTAAATATTCCATCATGAACAATTTTGTAATCACCTCATGCTCTTGGAATTGTACTTTCACTTCATTAAGACTATCACTTATAGGCTCCATAGTAGATATTCTATCATCTGCAATCAGCAACCAGGAGAGTACTTCTTCAACAATGTTCTGATAAGAAGTCAGTTCAACAGAAGGTCCTCGAGAGGCTTCTTCTTCCAATTTGGCAGTAACTATTGCTTCTTGCAAGGAAGAGGTAGAAGGAAGCGGGGGCGGTTCTATGCCACTATGAGCCAAAGCTTGAAACAACTATACAACAATTCAAATGAATATGCCACAAATCAAGTCAATTTTCTCACCGTCATTATGTACATCATAATACATTTTTTATCGGGAACACTTGTGTTTACATCTAAAATTCAACACGCCATTTGCATTTCTTTCCAGTTGAAACAATCTTTTATAAATATTTACCTTCCGGGTCTAATAATCTTTCCACCCCTAATGACTCTTGTGCAGCTTTAAAACAAAAATCCAACCTCTCATTTGCATCGGATTTCGACACAATGCTCCCAAAGTCAATAACATCTGGTCTCCAACGATGTATTAATGCTGCAAATGCCAATCCATCTGACCAAGAGGTTGTGAAATTTTTGATATCAACTCCAGGATAAGGCTAAAGTATGTTATAAGTACCCTCCCCATTTAAAATCCTTTATTATGTACCTCTGTATTTTGCTGACACCAACATAGCAAGGCTTTTTCCAAATTCCCTTGCTTCGTAGATGTCATTAATTCCTTCATTATATCATTCACCTGTAAATAAAAAGTGCTTCGTTACTTTTCCTCAAGGGTTCCTTCCATGAACGTATGAACGTACTTGCCAATGCAGAAAAATACTCCAGCTCAATGCCAACGTTATTTTAGCACTTCCATCCACAATTTCATTATTACTAATATTCACCAGTCTAACTCCCTGTTCTTTTAAAACGTCCAGTGCCCTGCTCACATTATTCAAATGATGTACCCTCATCCTTCCCTTTTCCCTTTTCTACAAAAAAAAAGAAATTATTTCTAAAGCTCCGTCTTCTTAAGTCTCCTACATATTGTTTATTCGTTAGAACTTCGAGAAGTGCGAGTAATTTGGTTCCATCCCTTAGATCTGAGAACATATCCTTTATTGGGGGATGACTTCCCTGTTAATAATGATTAAAATAATTTACAAAAAAAACCACCCCCACCCCCTCCCTTCAAGTTACCCGTTTTAAAATGGAGTTCACCTGCAACATGACATAAAATAGAGGATATACTTTAATTGCAAGGATGTTGTTTACCCATTTTGAGAAGGCTTTTTTCTGCACGTCTTCTCTCTCATCTGAAAGAAAATTTAAAAAAAATAATAATTCATCTCCCATATTTTGTAGTACCAGAGGAAGGGTTACTTAAGGGACTTGAACCCTCCATTAAAAATAAGTTTGAAAATAAAACCAAATAATAAAGTTGTAAAGTAAACAGATGAAAGATGGATTTAGCAACAGGTAGCAGCTCTGGCTGGCTCTCCCAACCCCAATAAAAAATTTAAGGGATGATGAATAAGTGACTTTTTTAAGGGAATATGAGACTTTTATTATTATTATTAAGGTTGCACAGGATAATACCTGGATCTAATTCAATTTTTGGTAAAACAGCTCCTTGTCTTCTATAACCTCCTATCATTGTACAAAATGTAAACTCTTGTCAGTTTCCACAAAACTAATAAGATTATTCCTCTTTAATAAGAAAATGGTGTTTGGAATAAGAATTGTATGTATATATTCTTCTTTCAAACATCTTTTTACAGTTTACTTCTTCACATCCTCTAATCCATTGCATACATATATTCTTCCTACTTCCTCTGTATACTTTTACATAAGCTTTCTTTCCCAACCTTCATGTAGTTCATGTCTAATACTAACTGACAAATGATGAGTTGTTTTAAAGATTAGTTTAAAACCTATGAGGGATCAATAGTGTAAATTTATAGTGTTGAGATTCCATTTTCTTATAGAATAGAAAGACAAACTTGAAGGCATTATAATAATTATAAGGATACCAAATCATTGGTTAATGACAATGATTTTTATGCCTGGACCTACGCTGTTAACATAATTCATTGCAAAACAACTCATTAAAGTGAAATGTTTTTTTTTAACTTGAACTATTGCAGATGTAGGGTATTTGAACTAAAAATAACTTGGATATTCAAACCTTTTAAAATAGAGCGTGCCAAAAGGATGTCTGAGTACATCTTTTGGTGTTAAAATCAATCTTAAAGTTTAGTTGAAATATTGTAGATAACGACCGTTTCAAAGGTTTTGTGGAATTTCAAAACAAAGCTTATGATTATAATTTCGAGAATGAGGCAAAATGAGACAATTTTAGGGATTGAGTTAAACCTGAAGCCTGTCTAATCTAATTGTTTGCTTGTTACCTGTGATTGTAAAAAAAAGGATACAAATTCTTACATTTGCCTTCTTTGATTCTTTCCTGAAAAAGTTCCAACTCATCCTTCTTTTTTTTCCATTCCGGTCTATCATCTTCTTCAAAATGATTTCCATTGTCGTCGCACATTTTCCAGGTTATATTCACTCTTTACAATATTTCGGCAAAAGAATTTTGAATGCAGCAGATTTTATTAAATTAAATCAGTTTTGGAATTTCTCAACTATTCAATCTCAGTTCTGTGTATGTATAGTTGAAAATCATGTTGAAAGGAAAAGGTAATAAATCAAATCAACTTTGGGATACAATACCCAAACTAAACAAAACAGGCCATGAAGTATTAAGTATTAAATAAATCTATTTAGAAATAATACAAGTGTACATCATCATTAAAGGATTGCACGTTCATTACAACTTTTGAGACTTTGGTGAAAATAAAGTTATTGCATTTTTGTTGAAAAGTTTAAATGTAAACGGGTTGACACATATACATATTGCATAAGTTAATTTAAAGAGATTTTAAAAGGAAATAAATAAGTTTCCTCCTTTAAAAGTCTTGGTACATTTTTTGAATTCGTATAGATCCGAAAAATAAGTTAGTTTCCTCTCAAAGAAGAAACTAATAACGATGTTAAATATATGGAACTGGATAAAAATATACTCAATGGAATTGGCTATATATTTAGCTGTTAGATTTTTTTCGTTATTTAATAATTCAATTTTGTTTATTCAACCATATTGTTAAATGTGATCTCACGACACTTTTGACACTTCGAAAGTTATTACAAACGGTTGATCAACTTTAACGAGCACAATATGCGACTTTACTTTGTTGGTTGAATTCTGCTGAATCATGATTTAGAATCTTTTAAGCTCATTATAGTAAATCAATATTCAATAATACTCTGCAAATGAAAGTTTCATGTGCATTACTTTGAACTATGTAATGCTACAAGGAACAGAAGAGCTTGAGATTTGAGAGAATAAGAGAAAATCCCTCAATCTCAAAAACTATCTTTTATAAGTGGAAACTATAATTATAATTTTTATAATCACTTAAATTCAGTTGTAAATATGTAGATTTATTTTGAGCTGTATCCTTTGACTTGTTTGTTTGATTTCTTTGAGTTGTTGGCTGTTTGCAAAGAAAGGCAACAACTAATGAAATGACATTCATTATACACATTTTAAAAGAGTTGTAACACAGCAAGGAATGAATTTAATCCAACCCACTCTATTTTTAGGGTCACTTTGTCACTTTCACACGCCATGATTTGAAATGCAACATGGTAGTTCAAGAAGATTTATGATTATCAAGTGCAACTCAAACATTAAAACAAAGGAGCAGAATATTTGACCATTTGTTTCAAGCTGAAAAGGTTTTGGGTGTAAGTAACGTTTACATAAAATGTGTCACTCCCACTTCTTCCTCTCATGACCCGTAATTTGATCTGTTGACTTCCGTTTTCAAAGGCAAAACATGTCAGTTTCCGAAACATTTCGCTTTACTTCTTACTTACGCTCTCACTTAAGCACTTTTAATCAGTAAAATCCAACATTTTCCAACAAAAATTTAACCGGTCTATTCCAGATCATTGTTTCCAATCAAAAACGCAGATATTGCAAATTCAGCAAAACACGTTGAAAATCTAAAGTTTTTAGAAAGATGTAAAGATTAGAGATCTATAGTTTGTTGTTGAGATATGTTTCACAGTAATCGCCGTTCCACCCTTTACTTTCCTCGTCTTTTCGTCCTGTCCTCGTTTCGATGTTTTTCTGTCCTCAAGTAAATATGTGTGAAGAGATGTGTTTCAAAAAAAAACCAGTGGCATGAATTTCATATTCAGTATATCCATTAAATTTACTACAACTCCCTTAGGTTTATACCAAATAAAACTATAAGATGAAATGAATGCTTGTTGGCCTGGGCTTTATATTTCCTCAGTTATGCAATGCATTAGAACATAAATTGTCGTATCTTGTCTTGCATCTGCATCTTTTACAGATCGGACTTGCTAGGGTGGGGGTACAACCAAGGATGTGAAGAGTTTAAAAATGCATTTTAAGCCACTTAAATTGTAATAAGAGCACTTGATTTTCTATGAGGTAATGAAGCTGAGTTGGAGCAGATGAGAAATGTCGAAAATCAATCAAGGGGAGAATTTTCTTGACATGATCATCTTTCAAGTAAATAAAAGTAATGCAAAACACGTTACAAATATTCAGATATGAAAAGAAATAAGTTAAATAAGAAAGCAAGAAAGGTCCACTTGAATAACTACAACCTTCAAAATGTTACAACTAAACAGTGTTTATTATACATAATGTAATAACAAAAATAGTTTTATGTAGACATGAAGATATTTAAACTTGAGTGAATAAATGCAAGATAAAATGCCAAGGCCCAAAACCAGCAAAATAATCCTTGCCAATCTCAAGATCGTAGCGTAGGTTTGTCATTTCAATAAACCTCCTGTTTATCATTTTATATGTGTGAGTTAATGAGCTAGATAAAGGGCTTATTGATAGAACTTCAAGGTATTTTAGAAAATAAATTTCTCAATAAAAATTTTGCTATCAGAGGGGGATTGCAACTTGACTTGTACATATATCTCCAAGCATTTATGACAATTTTTTTCATAGCGGTTGCATATGTATGTAATAAATATGTTTGACGTTGAGGAAATAAAAATTAGCTGAGGTTGAGCAAGATCAGAAGATCTTCTGTGTCGCAATAATGTCATTTAATGCTCGACTTTCAAAAACATAAAATTCTGTCAAGAGCAGCAAATGCATAACTTTTTGTTCCCACCTTGGATTCACACAGTTCACTTCGAACCAGGATTAACAAAACTTTTATTTTTAATTAAAATTCATTATTGTGATATTTACGGACTAATTTAGCTTTATGAAACTCCAAAAAAAGTTCAATTTGTTATATCGTTAAACATACATGTCATCTCTCTGTTTTCAAACACTCTTCTCGAAACGTCGGTTTAATCGTATGGCGTTGGACCATCAATTTGATGAATATCAGTCAAAGTAATGAAACAGTCGTCATTATTAGTTTCATTGTTATTCGACATCAGACATCCATTGGGGGCTTTCTGGAGCTCAAATACAATTATTGTGTTTGTGTTTGGATAAGGTTTTAGAAAGGATGATGGAAGATATACTGGAAGTATTGCAAAACGAATATGTAACGTATGTAAAGGTTTTAATAAAAAAGAGCTAATTTAGACCTACGTGTAATTTGAGGTCCAGCAATCGGCCAATATCTTCCAATGTTAATTCCGTTAACCCAAATTAATCCCTGTTAATTAAAATTTTTATTCTCAGATCAAAAAGTGAGATAAAATCAATATCATCTTGTGCTTAATTATATCTTACCTTTTGAAAGCCTTCCAACTTTACAAATGTATCCAATAAGTCATCTTCATTGCAAAATGAGGTAAGGGTAAAATTCCCAACATAAAATCGTCCACTTCCTCTATTACGAATTGATGAATAGAAATCCTTTTCTTGCATTTCAAGAGTTTTATCTTTCACACCATAACTATATTTTAGTAGCTTCTTTCCATCCATTTCTCCCAAAGGATAAATTGTCCAGCTATTGAGACTTCTTGTACCAAGAGTGATATTACTTCCTATTCCCTTTTTATATGAAATAAAAAAACAAGTTAAAAAGGATGTTTCGGATCAGTAATTAAAAAATGAAATATTAAATATTTAAAGAATAATAATTATTTTTAGCACTCTCAAACTCACCTTGCTTTCTCCCAATTCATTGCCAAAACAGACCCTACCAGAATTTTCTACAAGGATGCTTAACGTTTCTCCTTTTCTAATTTGAAGTGGGATTGATAATATTTGCTCAGATCTAGACATAATACCCACGAATTCCTGAGCAATCCGTCATAAACATCATTAAATTGTTATCAAAGACGTAGTTGGGACTTATGTATACCTCATTAATATAGACATAACTACGATCTTTCAATTGTGGAGTTTGTAATAGGATTGGATCTGTTGTTGTAAAATTAATTAGCGTTTGATACAATACAAATCCT
>JAAOWG010000423.1:0-18922 GCA_036491945.1 Paranurophorus simplex
GTCCACGCCATATTATCGACTGTTAAATTATTTAATATTCAATGGAAATAAAATATGGATCATTAACTCATTGATTTTCTTAAATTCCAGTGAAAGGAGTCAGCCCCTTGGGAAAGGATCCAATTATTACAAACGGACTAGATGGGATTTCTCTGTCAAAATTTAGTCAACCAAGTATAAGCACATCATCCTCTGGTGTAGCTATCCCTCAGGGAAAGTCAAGTCTCAATGTTACCTCAAATACCAACAATAGTAGTCCTAATGAAGGACCAAAAATTGATCCAGAGGTGGAAGAGGCTGCGAGAATTTTAGAGTTACAAAGGAAAGGACTCCCTTGGATTGATAAAGCAGCTTCGGGAAATGTGACTGCCCTTTTGGGGAAAACTGCTTATCTCAACTGTCGTGTTAAAAACCTGGCCGACAAGACTGTAAGTTAAGTTTAATATTGATTTATGTGCTATAAAGGATCGTTTACATAAGATAAGTAAAAGTAGTAAAACTATTTAGGAGCACAAGGTTAAATATCAAATCCTATAGTTATTGTATGTACAATCCTTATGTGTTCCATTGTACATACAAACATATGTACATATATTCATGACGCAAATCGAAGAAAATGGCAAAAACTTGAAACGTATCTTATCGTTTTGTTCCTTTGCTGTATTTTGTTTACGTTTGATTGAGGTTGCATGTTTATGTAAACTTTTGTAGAGCTTGGATACCACAATAATCAACGCGTGTGGGAAAGTAGCAAAATGGTAGTTTCATTTTTAGTGTTTTTGTGTTTTGCTGCAATGTAATATTGCAAAATAGAGGTAACTGGAATGTTGTGTACTTGTTTTCGTCAAATGGTTACACTTGGCTACCTTCTCTTTGCCGTTCTACTAGATAAAGTCCGGTGGAGAAAGTTCTTGTACAAATAAACTGTCGACTGACTGTGGAGCGATGCTCCTGCTTGGTCGTGATTTCGAAAAGATAGCACATCACATCACCCAGCAATTTTGAGTTTTCATTTCACATGAAAGAACTTGCCATTTCAGTGTTTGTTGTACTCGCAATAATGAAGGTGGAAGTTTTTCTGAAAAACTTTTATTTTGTAAGTCCAGGAACTAAATATAACACCCAATTCATGTTTTGATTGCTTTGATATTTGAAAAACTCAGTAGTTACCTATTCTCTATTATTAATGACCAATGAACATGCTAAAACACAATTGGCATTTGAAATTGCATGATTAGTTGATTTTGTGCTGCTAATTGATTTTTTGTACTAATAATTGTTTCTAGCTATCAAATTATCACTTTAAAAAATACAGCAAAATCGTTGGGTTTCAGTTAAGATAATATCTGTTGTGACTATTGGTCTTTCATTTTTTATTCCTTTATGGTTTTTAAAGGGTGGGGCTGATGGAATTTTTTGCTTTTTCTCGGGTATTTATTCCTATATCATGGAATATTGTTTTATTTTTACGCAACGCAACGACGTCCAATATGACCTGACCTATGACCTAATTTTATTAAAACCGCAAGCTTATGTATGTTTTACAAGTTTTATTTCTTTTTCATTCAAGGACCAACTTGAGCCTTGAGATTGATTACTTGAGTTGTTCACTGTCGAATAGAGCATGAACTTTCTTTCTTAATTCTTTTTTGTTGATTTTCTCATTAACTCTTTTTCTTTATTGAACTCCTCTCACTTGGTTTTCCAAGCTTGAGCTTAATCTTTTTACCTAGAGGTTGCTGAGTGAAATACATAGTTGAATTCTTAAAATAAATTGCTGGGTAAAAATGACTTGTTTTGAACATTGTATTCTCGTATTCTATACAACTCAATCAAAGTCGAGACAACAATTGGTAAATCAATACAAGTATCTTTTGTTTAGTGATCACAATTTCCTCTTTATTTCGTTTTACTTTATTTACCATCATTATTTGGGCAAACCACTGTATTCATTATCACACTGCAAGATTCGACTCTATATGGTTCGTACAAAAGCACGAAAAAATCAAATAATATGTAGTAGCTAAACAGAAGGTAAAAAATGCTTGAAAAATGGGGTGCATCTCTTGGGAGGTTTTTAGAAAGACTGGATGGTGAAAGTATTTATGATAATGCATTCTTGCGTATAATGCGCCGACTTATCTCAGTAGCAAGTGATGTGGATATGGATGGTGGATTATTGAGGATTCCTCATGAAATGAATTCTTTGAGCTTTTTATTTGTTAAACGGCTTTTTATTTTTTACTATTAGACTTGTTGTAGGAAAATTAATCAGCTTTTTTGAGCACACACTTGTTTAGCTGATAAATATTTATATTATTAAGAGTATTCAGGAGGATTTTAATTTAAATTGATTAAATCATCAACGCATGTATTACGTCTACGTCAATAACTGTCGAGCATTTCACAACAAACGCTATATATTTATTCATAAATAATCCATGTTATCAGAATTCTGCAATTCGATTCCTTTTTACTTGATTAAATATGGAGTAAAATTTGGTATGGAATTCATATTGCACAGCATGTTATCTTACAAATAGAAATAAAAAAGTTTTTGGTGAAACATTTGGATCCGAAAATTGACATTTGTTTTGTAAAAACTGTTAGTATTAAACTTTGATTGAGTTTCATAAATCATTTAAATTTTTTTATAAGCTACATCGAATAACTACAGATAGTTTATTAACCAAAACACTTGCTTTCCTCGGTTAATTCAACACCCTTTCTAAGTAACCCAAGTTCAATGGCAAATTCGAGGACATTTAATTTGCTCTTTCAGATAAAGTCCAAGTGTTGAGCTTGATTGAGAAAATCTGCTCAGTTTACTTTTACTTAGACTTTCGTTCTTGTTCGTTTGCTTTGATACCTTCATTCCTTCTCAGAGTTAATCGATCTCATGCTCATTATAGTCAGTCAGGAATCAGAGAGTTGAGCTCGTACTTAGCTCTAGAGGAAGGATTAAAGGAACTTAATGGAGAAAGTAGATGCCTTCCAATACATGACTTTACATTAAAAGGGTAGAATTACTAAACTAAGCTTAAATCCGGATTTTGAGGCTGGTCCCTCATTTGTGATTGCAATTTCACTTACAATTTCAAAAGTACTAATTTTCGTCCTTTTCTTCTCTTCAAATGATACATACATTACATAGACTATTTCAATGAGAAAGTCAACCTTGCCATAGCTTTAATGGGACGGAGAACATTGAGTAGGTTAGAGAATTCGAGTCAATAGATCATTAATTAACTGATGTTAATTCGGAAAATCTCACAATTAGATTCATAGTATAGAGTAATTTATCAGCACTTCCATTAAATAATTTGTTTTAAATAAGAAAGTCGGGAAAGACGTACTGCATTACCCGAAAGGACTGCTTTACTGTAGTTCTGAATAAAACAATGAAAAAAGCTAAAAGTGTGAGATAAATAAATAGGTGGTATGTCATTGGCTAAAATATTTTCTTACTCTTATCAAAAAGTATGAATTTAACCTAGTTTTAACCTTTATTACTTTTTGTATGCTTCAATCAATTGAACAAAAAATTCTCACTTGGATATGAATTCATTAACTATTCATATCTTGTCAAAACTCAAGCAGGTGTGGTAAGAACAGGCCGTGTCAAATCAATTTTCTTTTTTTGTCAACGAGTTTTTTTTTCAATTTGTGCTTGTAAGGACCGTTATTTTCATTATTTATACTTCCTACCCATCATTGAACATGTTGTTTTTCACTATAAAATTAAACTTTTTAAATCTTTTAAATTCCTTATTGAGACTGGTGGTGAAAAATAATTTTAAAAGTTGAGGATAAAAAAGGTCAAACCAAAGCAAGCTCAAATACTTAAATACTTATCGGATAACACATGGATGCAATACAATCAACTAAATATAATATTAACAATGTAGTACAATGTCCGATGGAATAAATTGATTTTAGAAAAAGGAAGCGTTAAAGGAAAAGGGTGAATGTGTGTGTGTGGCTGATTTGGCCTTATTTCCTCATGCATGGTTCCCTTTTTCTTTCTTGCACGAAATCGATCTTCTTAGTGCTAACTGATTGATTGAAAGATCCAGGTCTCACAAGTTCAACTCAATTGAAAAAAATCCTAAAATATATAGAGTATTGCTAGTGTTCTAAAAAGGAAAGGTACATACAGTGACAAAGTTTTTATTCTTTTCACAACTACTTTCTGTACAGTTGTTATGTAATGCGGGCTGTGGGTCAAACTAATTTCTTTCCTTCACTTTTAATGGATAGAGTGAAAAGGTGAAATTTAGTTTTTGTTTGTGATTGATTGATTGGGCGGTTGATGTAGTTGCATAATTTTGCAAAGTGTGTCACGATTAATTAAGGAGAAAATTGTAAGCACGGGGCTTTGTTTCATTATTGAGACCCTGAGGTGTGGAAACCACTGGAGTGAGTGGGAATTGAAAAGTACATGTTAGAGTTGTACATTTGGTATTTTTTGTATTGTGAGTGCCAATTCTCTAGTGCCTTATATAACTTTTCGTTATTCGTCAAGAAGACCCTTTTCTATATAAATCCAAGGGCTTTACCCTAAAGCGAAATAACGTTTCATCTTCCTTCATTGAATTACAATTAGATTGAGCTGCTCCATTGTATCTGCTTCACACAGTGCAATGTGACACTTTGTGTGATCTGATCTGATACTTTTCTCACTATCAATTCTATAAAAGACAAAACTGGATCAAGCCACAGGAAAGCACGTACTCATCTTTTTAGTACTTTTTAGAGTTATACCATCATACGAAAGGAGTAATGGAATTCGACAAGACGCGACATTCTGGTATTGTATCGTGTCGTGGTATTTTACTAAAATCCTTACTCCCAGAGTGACTGTTGTTCTCACAGTCTCCTTCATCCTTTGAAATTGAAACCTTTTAAAAGTAAAAAGTGATGTCTAGCTGGAATATAAAGTGCGTTTTATCCAAAATCTCATCTTGGTCGTAATATATTTCACCTTTACCTTTTTATTTCCATCTTTTCCTCAAAATTGGGTGAAGCAATCTCTTTTTCAAGAAAGAAAAGCGGTTTTAGTATGAAATGTGTAATATGATGCTGTATCATTTATATCATCTACCCGAGTCCGACATGGGCATCTTGCAATCAAATAAAAATGAAAAGTCAATTGGAATTCTGGGAATAAATCTTTTCCTGTTTTGATATTTATGATTAAAGATTTGTGAAAGATATAGAAAAGAAGAATTTACTGTGTTTATGCTCTCATTTTAAGTTCCATAATAACATATCATTTTAGAAACGATTCAAAAATTTAGCTTAATCTTTTACCAATCAGCTTTGATCTTTAAGTAAATGCTTTTTTAGGAACGAAAGTTTTATTGCTTGTGTGAATTTCATATTTTTATTGCCTGCACTAGAATTACATGACCCATAGTTGTGTATAAATTTAAATATAAGCTAGAGAATGGTTTACTGAATGCATTAAATAGTTTTATGATATTTTATTTAAACTGACTTTTTCCTCAACTGTAAAGTAATGTTCGCTTTTACATATGTACATATATTCAACTTAATGGAAAAAAATAAATATTATAATTCAAAAGTTTGGAATTTTGAACATCGATTTATCTCTTAATAGGAGGGTATTCCATGTAGTGGAAGCGTTGTAGGAATCAAAAATTAAGCTAATATTTATTATTATTTGTCGGTTTCAGTAGCCTATCGGTTATAGTATTCCGTAGAATTAGCACGGTATAAACTAGGACATTTCCATAAAAACTTCAATTTATTGCCGAATCGTGGTTCCTTTTGCACAAGAAAGTATTTCAGATGACATGTTTTTCCTTCCCTTCCTGTGTCATGAGATGTCTATCGTAAATACAGCAAATGATTATTTTATTTGTGAGGAGACAAAAGAGGAAATGATGAGGCTGCTTGGCTGCAACTCTCTTGTAGTTTCCCCTTTGTACTTTCTCTTTCAGACGGCAAACAAGGTTTGGGGATAAAACACAAGAGAAGTAGACAATAGGAATAGAAAACAAAAGATGTACTGCTACATTAGGTGTAGTAGTGTCACCAACCAAACTACCCAAACAAAATCCATCTCTTAAAGCGTAACAATGGCAAAGAACCACACTATTTGCCGTCATCAAGAAATTTTGTTAATCAGACAGTATATTTTATGTAACTTAACTTGCCTAGTTTGTGAATTTCACCTCTTAATGACTAAAATGAGTTAGAGAGTATATAGCCTTTACGGTGAAAGCCGTATTTGCTTTAACTCATACCATAAAACTCTTGTCATTCACAATGGAATAACTCGCTGAGTTGGCGAGGTTTTTAGTAGCACTAACTTTAACACTGGCTCTGTTTAATATGTAATGGTTCATATAATACTGAGAGCAGGGATTATATTAGGTAAAAGTGGATGGTCATTCCTACGTATTTATAATATGGATTTTGTACATATCACTAGAACCTCTGAATCACTACTATTTAGGAATGTCATTTTATTGTGCATATTTATAGTCGTCGTGAATTTTTCGTTTGACAGTAATTTTAGATTTTGTTGCCTTTTACATATTCGTTAAACCTTAAATGTTAAACATCTATGTAATATCAGTATTTGAATAATTGAATAATTTAAAAATAATTTGAACATGTTGAACAATTGTATGTTTTGCGTCAAACGTCTCCAACATGGTTTCGTTGTCCGTATTTTGAACTGCATATATTTATGACCGTACTAGTAGCGCTTATTTTCACTGAAAAGTTATTTCTATATCCGAAATTCTGTTAATCTCTCGCTTCTCTCATTGGACTGGATTTCGATGTTACTTATCATGTTGACATTGTCTGGCTTCAATATTTTATTTATTTTAAAATGCTACATTATGTTTTCTCTTCGACAGTTTGTATAAACATGGCATGATGAGATATGATATGATCAAACATTTTGCGGTTCCATGCAAGAGAAAGCTTTCTCTCCCTACTGTTGAAAATTAACGAGTTTTGCTTTAATTATTAGTGCAACGAACCACTTTCTCTGTCTCAGTTCAGCTGCTGACTCAGCTGGTTTAAGTTATTTTATGAATTTCATCCAAACACTAATTCAAACATGTACCCATCATCTCATCAAGTGAAGCGGGTACAAACCATCCCCTACAACATCTGATGCTCTAAGGCAGACTATTGTAAAACTTTGCATGTATTATGTATGACGCCGGAAACGAAATTTATATGAACAACTTTCTATTCTATTCAACTGCTTCCATTTGAGTAGATGGGAAATTTGAGGGAATTTCAGAGAGTGAAAGCTGCAAATGTAGCTTAAAGCGAAATGTATGTAATAATATTCCGTCTACTTGATGGTTGATGATGACTTCTCTTTCATCCGCATTACATGCATCGTTTAATCCATGAGCTCACTTTCATTCCATTACAACTACTATATAGCTTGTAAGATGGAAAGTCTGCAAAATTCAATGTAAAAGTCCGAATGGAATCTGGAGGGAATGCATTCAATTCAATGAGATGAGAATGGTCAAAAAGCGAGTTCAGAGAGATCAATAATAATAGACACATTACATGTATTTACATATGTATGTGCTGCATTTTACCAAACACTGATTTTTTTTCTCTATCAAACAATTGACAAAATGCTACAAGACTATAGTAAAAATCAGTTGGAATCACATTTGGAATTTTTCATAAGATAAAGATATTTCACAAAAATAAAGCAGATTCGTCCCAAACAATTGTATAATATTTACACTAATCACAAATTTTTGTGTCTTTCTTGAACTGTTTGACTCCGTGAAAGTTATAATTTTGGTATTTGCTTCAACTGTTTCAAGGTGGTCATTTGATTGGAAAATTGGAACTGCTGGAACGTTTCTAGAATTCTAATTGGTTACTTTTCTACTCCTTGAAACATCTGCAGGCAATATTTATTACTTTTCTCTCAAGCGAAATCAAGTACAAGAGCATTGCGGTCTCCTGCGATATTTATTGAAGGGTTCAATTACTTCGACTTTAATTATATTTGAAACCTAACCACTTATAAACAATATTTAATTATTGGTGATTTGTACAAATTAAAATTCAGCAGCACTGCCGTCTCCTTAAATTATTAAAGCAATTAAAATCATCATTTTTGAACTCAATGACAGTTGTATACGCATAGTGAATTTATTTCCATGTTTCAAAAATAAGTTTAAAGTGTCAAAAGTTGTGCATGATGAAATATATACATATGTAAAAGAATATACTTGTTCAATTCGTATTCAGGGTAAACGCGTAGTTATCTTTGCACGTGCTTTCACCAGGACATATTGATAGAGTGGTAGATTTGTACAGCCTTTAAAATTTACAAAAACAAACACGAACAGTAAAGTTTACATTATTTATTGAACTTACGGTGTGAACAACAAATGTTCTGCGTTGTGAATAATAATAATAAAGTGGTATTTCATCAAAATCTTGCTTCAATCATGAAAATGACAATTTTGAGAATTCTATTTGCTTTAATCATATTTATTAACTTTTTTAGGTGAGCTGGGTTCGCCATCGGGACATTCATTTGTAAGTCTTAAAAGCTTCTGAATTCAATTTTAATTCTGTTACTTAATAAAGGTTGACAGTGGGCAGATATACGTACACTACTGGTAGGTTACAAATAAGAACTCAGAAAACTTGGAAAAACTTGACAAACGTATAATTTTATTTCACAGACCAGAGGTTTCGTTCTGTACATCAACCATCAACAGATGACTATTCTTTAATGATCAAGTATCCACAGCATAGGGACACTGGAATATACGAGTTTGTTACAAGTTATTTAATAAAATATTTGAAAAACTTGATTTTGCAGGTGTCAAATTTCTACAACGCCGCATCTAAGTTTTTTTATCCATCTCTTTGTTGTCGGTATGTACTGTATTTGTAAATAATTGCTTCATTACAAAATGTAATGTCCTAATAATTGTCATCAAAATTTTCGCATTGTGTTCTTTTAGCATTAATTTCATAAACACGCAATTTTTCTCATTCTTCTCTCTTAAGCGTTGTGTTTTTTTCAAACTGTCACAGAAATGGATAAATGGGCCTAGTACAATTTTTAGTAGCACAGTATTTTTTTCATAAAATAGCAAAAAAAAATTACGCAAAAACGCTATTGCTGTATTGTAACACTTAATTTTTAAAACTATGTCAATGTCACCATAAAAGCCAAATTATAGAGCACAAGAAAAAACAACGGTTGCCCATTCATTCTAAAGATAAACAAAAAAGGTTTAGTGTTTGATAATCATAAAAAGCTTACAATAGTTAGCGATCTGGAACAGCATTTCTCAAAACTCTTGCTCAAGATATAAAGTATGGATACCAAAACTTTCAACAGTTATTTGCTGTTTGATTGTAGAATTTCCCAAGAAAATCGAGTTGCAAATATACCAAAGTAAAAACCAGGTTTTTTACTGCATTGCGTGACAAAGTTCAATTATCATAATTTTCTCACAGAGGTGGTCTACAAGGCTGTGTTACAATGGCAGACTAGTCACTTTACTCAGAAACCATCAAAACCACACACGATTTTGTCAGTGTGGAGAAAGTTATGAAGGACAACAAACAATATTCAATGAAATGACGATTTTTCTTACTTTCTACTTACTCCGATGCTCGTAGGCTACTGTGATTATTCAAAAATTCAATTTGTTCTCATAATTTAATTCATTGTCTTTTTAATCGAAAAACTCGTTCAATCTTTCAATTTATCGGATATTTTTTAGATGGTACAATTATTTGAGTTTATTGAGTACAGAATAGAATAAGAGATTGATCAACTTGTCACCTCGTGGAAATTTATGTCTTAATATTCCGTTATCTACTTCTATCCCAGCTCATCCTCTGTGTAATTAGGTACACAATAAGGATTTACATTGTTTTGTTTGAGATTATTGTCATAATCCACTTTAGAGCAGGAAAAGCATTTTAAGTCTATTCTTTGTGCTGTTTTGCAAAGCTACATGCTTCAAAATTAATAACAGCAAAAAATGAAGAAAAAGCTTTGTTAATTTGATTGAGTCTTTCAAGAATAAATCCCTATTGTTTCTGAAAACACCTGATATTTTTCCATCAATACAATCATTCTCTATATTATGCTAAACGACCCCCTACAAGGACGCATTTCCAGTTTAAATTCCCACATCATCTCCAAAATTCTTGCATATCATGTAAGAAAAATATGGGAAATTGTGAATTTATGGGAAAATGAGATAAGTAAAGTCATGCATCTAAATAACATAAAGATGTATCTTTTGAGGAGAGGTTTGGGGGAAGTGAATTAGAATAAACTTGTTTCTGAAGACAAGACATTCAAGCTATTTACGGATGGATGGCTGTTCACTAAACCAAGCAATGTAGCCATGTAAGAGCTCAGTTGGTTGTCGTAGATGGATGTAAATGTGGATCATAAAGTAGTCAGAAGAAGGATGTATTAAGCCCATGAATCCGAAGAAAACATAACATTCATTCCTTCATCCATTTAAAAGGAGTAACAACAACAGTAGACAGTACAAAATGGTTCAAAAGTTTGACTTTCACTAAAGGTCACTTCTGGAACAAAATGAAAATCATAAATTCCTAAATGCAACAAATTTTTGTTACATTTAGGAAAATATTGGAAAAATAATTTGGTTACTAAACTTTTTTAACAAAAGGAGAATATTGGCAAATATTAATTTATCTCGTTTACCTTTATTTTTCATTTGAAAAATAAAATTGAACATCACCTTAACCTTAACGGATTATCTCAAAATGTAAAATTCTCAAAAATAAATCAGATCGACACCAACAAAAACAAAGAAACACTTCCATTTTTTTCATAAACAATTAAAACGATAGTTTTCAATTATTGGTGAAATTGTATTGCCCAACTTGTTAAACAAAGGGTAGATTTCCTTATACATTTGTATGAAAAAGTATCTAGTTGATGTCTACAATAAAACGATTGTTTGCATTAATTCCAAGAATGGATTTGAGTCCATATAGTTTTGTTGAGAGAATGGTATCCTTCTTAATGTCCTTTTTCAATTTCATGTGATGGGATTTTCTTGTTTTTATTTCAATGTTGAACCGTCTAAAATCCAACCTGCATAGTGAGGTTGAAAATTTATAGTGGCAACCAAACAAATTTTATTTAAGCTGACTAAAAAAGTAGAAAAAAGAAAGTACTCCAAAGCAAATTGTGTCCTTCAACTCGATCCTCCCATAGGTAAGTAATGAAATGTGAAGAGATTAAATAATTCTACACAAAGAAAAATGAATTTTCTCATTCTTGTGATCAGAACAGATAGTAGTACACAAAAATGTCAGTTCAGTTAATTTGAAATAAATGCAATGTTGAAAAGCTTTCAAACCCAGTAAGATTCTATGCTGTATTTAACTACAGATAGAATAAATTGAAAATTGAAATAAATGCTCGGAATATTTAAATACTTTTTAGATCAATAATGGGAGGAGTGGGGGGTTATTAAATTTTTGAAAATCGTATTTAACAGGTAATGTCTGAATTGATCACATTGTTAGTTATTTTTATTTTGCAGCATGTGTAATGAGCTTCAGCGTATTTAGTTTCATCGTAGTGGTAAACTTTTTAATTTCCTTCTCCCATCTCCCTTCTTTTGGAATTTGTCTTTAATGACTGAGTGCATAGCATAAATATTCCCTAAAAATTCTCAAGTTACATTCCCAATAATCTTAAAAATGTCAGTCTAAAACGGTATAAATTTCTGCAGTTGTTTTGTTTGGAACCTGTAAGTCCAAATGATTCCATCCCGTCACAAGATGTTCATCCACATCTTCATCATTCAAAAGGTTTAACTATTTAATTTAAACCAACATGGCAGAAATTGTTAACTTTTGTATGACTGTAATGTAGATATATACGTACTTATGCTGAAGGTTGTACATACATAAGTCGTATAATATTAGAATGAATTTTGTCGCCAATAGTAAAACGCATTTAAACTGTCTTCTGAAAGGAAAACTTACAGAATATACATTCCGTATGCTTTTACTCTCACCCCAGCAACACGGATAATTTATTGATATTGTGGTACAAGAGATGTAAAATACTACGTTGGACATGTGCACACATACCGCTCTCTCGGCGTCAATTGCAAATATATACATATAATCATATATAGTAGTGCTTCCCTTCAAAACTAATTTTGTATCCCATTGTAAGGTAAATAGTGGTAGTAAAACTAATTCTTGACATCTGTCCTGGTTTTCTGAAATAGAGATAATTTTGAAGGGAAAAGAGATGATCTTAACATCCCTAAAGACGCATACACGCATGCTTGCTTGTGTAAGTATAATTTAGTTTAATTAGAAGGACAGAAGGAGAAGTCGGGTTTAATTAGGCTTCCTTTCCTTTTAGTTAGCGTTCAGTGTATGCAACGTTTATGAAAGCTAAGATGTTGCAAATTGTAGTGAACTGCTTTGACAATTTCATTAAAATTAGACATGTCATTCATGTTTTAGTTCATTCAAAGGGATGAAGATTTGGACGGATCCTTTTGATAGATGTTGTTTAAAGTTCAATTCCTGTTCTCAATAGGCATAGGTCAGACAGGTCAATAAGGTTTGTTCTACATTTACGATATTTGATGTTCCATGTCAGTGTTGATGTATGTATTAGACTTGAAAGTAGAAGAAATTCCTATCCTTCTTATTCTTGTCGTTCTCGAGTTTGGTCTACATTACATTGTAAAATACAGAGAAAATTTGAACTCAGCAGGCTGAAGCATGAAAATGAAATGTGTTGAATATTATTTGTTTACTGCTCTTGTTTACATGGGTTGCGAAATTTGGGTTTATTTATTCCTCAATTTAAATTTATAAGGATGCAGTGCATGATATCCTGCTTTTGTAATGCCATGTTTGCCATTAAACAACACAGTTCTTGGGCTGATTAGATAATACCCACGCAAGATCACACAATTTAATAATAGAGAATGGTAGGAAAAATATAAAGAGAAGCTTTTTCCTCATGTTGCAACTAAATATTTATTGTTAACAAAAATAATTCAATGTTTGCATTTTCATTGAAGCTTGACTTCAGTACAATAATTTAATAGTTCAGAAATTATATATAAGGCATCAAACACAGTTTAGTCATTTCGTCATTCCTCATTTCTACAAACTCACAAAGAGCTCTTTATATATCCCAAAAGCAATAACTTCGTCTAGCGATTTGTGCTGATCGACTCCTCATTTTTGTTGAGAGGAATATTATATATTTGCTGAATGTTCTTTTTTTCTTCAATAAGAATTTGGGTCGAGGAGTTTGACCCAATCGTGAATAGAGTCTATGATATGCTTTATGAAGAGAGAAGAAATTCCGTCTTTAATAGAAGTATCACGCAATGGGAATAGTTTTATTTTGACCAGAGTTATTAACTTTGCCAGGAATTGGTAAAGAAAAAGAAAGTCCAGTGACTGAATGATTGGAAAGATAAGTGGAATTTTAACAGGCAAAGAAAAAGTTGGGAAATTAATGGAACTTTGGATTATTGTAGACTGCTGCAGAGCAGAATATCTTTTTTGGTTGAAACACAATTTGTCAAGTGTGTACTAATAATTTTATCTAGAAATTCTATTAAAATAAAATAGTTGAAAATTTTATTCATCTAAATACATATTTTCTTCGCAAATATTTGCAATAAATTTGATAAGCTGGGTACTTAAAATTAATTGACTACTAAGGACGTTCAAACATTGCATATAAATATACTTTCAATTGATTTTTATTAATTTATACTTTCAACTTTCACAAAATAATTTTTAACAAACTCATCAACCTGCTCTTCAAATTCTAATACATAGTTTTACTAAAAACTCAAAAACAAAATTCCTACTGTCTTCTGTAAAATTAAAATGATCATAGCAAGGAATAAAATTGGAGTTAATTATCAATATCAAACATTGAATGATGAAGGACTTTTACATCCAGGTAACATTCGTTTGTTCATTTAACATGTAGAATATATAATTTTTGTTGTAGATCACTTCATACTGAGTATTGTATGTAAAAGGAAAACAATATTAGCAGAATTGGTTTCAATTAAATCTTCAAAGCGTACTTATGGAAAGTTTGATGAATGGCAAATAGAGTTGTTTGTAAACCAATTTACGACGATGGTAAATCAAATTAATTGAACTAGTCACACAAAATGCAACACAGTTTCAAAGCAAAATAGTTAGACGTACCATGAAAGCCCTTTTAGCATATTTATTTTGTGTTTGATGCTGTCCATCATTGGTGTCATTTTGCATTAAAGTTAAAGTAGAGGGATGTGAGTCTTGGGATTCTAAAAATTGAAACATGCAATAAAGGTACAAAAAGGATTTAAATTTTTTTTATTTCAAAAAAAGAGAAAGTGTGTAATTGCAAACACTAGATCTTCTTCAGAAAACATTTTATTGCCTGTCGTTCCCCTGTTTCATACGGATATTGGATGCAGTGCACAAATTACGATTCTTCAAAAGTGGAAGGTGTAATAACTCCCTTGTGATTGGATTTGATGCAACTGGAGTCCTTCTATTTTGTCAAGTTATTTGATTTTGTATTTGTTGGTGTATGCTGCAGAAGCAAATTACAAATGTTGATGATTCAAGGGATACATGAGGGCTTTCATTCACACTTCCCTTATATTTATACATATGTCTCTCTTCCCCATAGCAAATAAATTGAGAAGCCATAAACTTTTTACAACCGTGATGGTCAAATGAGAATTCTTCCACTTTTCCCAGCTGAACTATTCATTCTTGTTTACTTACATTGCAGAATTTTTTTGCAACAGTTTTAAAGGAGTTTTTTTTATATAAAAAAGTGGAACACTTATCATCTAAACATGTCCGAAATCTGGAATCTCGTTGAGCTTTGTGATTGTGAGACTTGACACAGTTGAGTTGATGGATGGAAAGAGGATTGAGTTGGGTACTTGAGAATTTTTGATGTGGAAAAAGTGCCACGATGTAAACCCTTTTTCGTATTGCATATGGTATGATGGTAATGGAATGTTGTTTCATGAGGAACCCAATACACTCTGAATTCTGGATGGAACTATGGGAGTGATATATGGTTACCTTTCACCAGAGAGGATTGGAATATTGAGTGTGAGAAGTTGAGATACAGTCTGATACACAAGATATTTCAAGGGTGTACCTTTCTTGCAGTTCTCACGCTTACGAGTATTTATATAAGTAGAAAGGAGGAAGAAAGATTGCATGGTTGTCCACGCTCAAAAATTTCTTCAAAGTGCATAGCATTATCTTGTTCAAAATTCTAGGGTCGAGGCATTTTTTATATTGTCATGTTCAAATAGATTCATTTGTCACTTTCTCCTAAGGTTAAAAATATTTTTGTAAATCGCTGCAACTGCAGTTTCTCTTTGTTGAGTTTGATTGAATGAAGCATGCATGTGGCCATGTGGGGATTTTACTTTAGACAAGAATAAACTGCAAAATTGCTAAACATGGCAGAAATTCGAATTTCTGCTAGTATGTATTGCATTTAAAGAAACCTTGATTTTTCAAGATTGAAAATTTCAACAAAGAAAGTAGTTTGGACACTGATTATACATAACGTACGTATTTCATTGCGATGAAATGAAATATAAATTAAGCTAACCCCTTATTACTACAAAGAAATGAATGCATATCTATTTGTATTTTAACTGCCGTAAGGGAGCAGCAGGATTTATAATGCAGTTTAATCTTTATCTTAGAAATGTGGCTTTTACAAAGAGAACTTCAATTTCAACGAAAAATCTGCCTGGGGTTAAATGTTAAGTATGTATTAAATTTTAACTCCTGTTGATATCCGAAAACGTGAATATAATAATATTTTCCATTGTACTTGATTCCGAGTATTTTGCAATAATTTATTTTTCAAACTATAGGTATTTTAGTCTGTTCCTGTACACTGTGTTGTAAATACCCTAATTTCAAAAGAAACTAGATGAGTTTAGCATTAACTTCATGTCTCCTGAAAGGTAGGAAGGATGTAACTTAACTTCACTTTCAATTTTTCATGGGGCATGGAACAGTCAATTTTCCCATTATCTTTAGGAAAAGAAAGTTAACTGGTCGCGTGTGCTTGGGGCTAAATTGTCATAGTCGATAAAGATGATAAACTTGATCTCTTTTACATGTTATGTACAAAGAAATAGCTCATGTCACTTTTCTTTTCATTCCGAACAACCTCCAGCAAATGCTAAAAAATAGAGGAAGATGATGCGCAACCAATAATGCAAAGGCGAAAGCAATGGAAGCATTTATGTTGAATTTATGCTTCGATCTATATTTAAAAAATATATTTAGAGAATCTTGCAATATTTTTTAAAATTATCTCGTGAACTTTTTTGTTTTTTCCAATTGTTTGTTTTTCGAGACCTAACATTGAAGTCTTGTGTACGTTCAATGCTCCAATATTTCATTGGCTTCTAGCTCTTCAATTGAAATTAAATTAGATATTGACATATTGAGTTACAAAACTTCTAAACATTAAAAATTCATCTCGTTAGAATCTCAAAATCCATACGAAGTCGATACTTGATAAGAAAGACGATACTTTAAGCATGTACTAAAAACTCCATTCTCTGACTTCTTTTGTTTTCCACTTTAGATTCAAGCAGCTGAAAGATAAAACTGTTATAAAAAAGAACGATTGCATTTTGACTCAACCAAATATGATGAATGAATTAAGCACCAAGTTTCTGATATTAGGAATTTGTTGTTTTCCTATTTACATATGTACGTTGCAAAAAATGCATAGAATGCAGTTAAAAATTCAACTAAAGTTTTGCTTTGTTCTTGATATTCTCTCAATCTTGATAGGAAATTCATAAAATTGTTAGCTATGACACCAAATTGATATCATCATGTCACCACGCCCCATAAATTCAATTTCAAATCACCCAAAACAAACATTATAACCTACTTTCTACTTTCTTTGAACTAAATATAAAGTCACGGTCACAAAGTCAGTTACTTTTTACACAGTACATCATACGAACGGTTTCATCAAGGATGATTACTTGTTTTTTAAAGATGCTTTTGCTTTGAATTGATTTTTCAAACAAAAATTCGTTTGAGATAAAGAGAAACGTGAAATAAAATCTCCTTTGAAAACATCATTATTGTAATGTACACACACATCTTACGTTCTTTTTCAACCCGATCATGTTTGCTTTCATTAATATTAAATCATTTCATCCTTCTAAAATATATTAAGCAATAAATTATAAATCTTGTATTAGTTGTAAATCAATATTGCTTGCAATAAACGTGGAAGCGGATCATCAAACTTTAAGTGCCCGGAATCCTGTTGTTTTATGTTGGTTGAGCAAAATATCGAAAATAGATTTAGTTTTGACTGAATTTGAAATAGATTCGAGTTCTATAGGAGCTTTAATTCATTCTAAAGCCATGTTCTTAAACTTATTACTTATTCAACCGCTTAGGTAAATTTGATTCTAGTTTTGTAGCCATTGAATGTTCAACATACCAACACATACGACAAATAAAACTGAGAGAATAGATTTCTTAAGGTACATACATAAATACATACATTTTACTTGAAACTTAAATACATATGTACACAAGGCCCCATGTGCATTTGACTTATATTTGGAGCATATTTTTTGATCATATTTGCGGTCGTAAAATCTTAAGATCATGTTGATTATTTCATTGAAAGGTCACGTTTATTTAAAGACTGATATTACTTACATGTACATGGTAATGGTAATTACTGATAGTTTATTATTTCTTTGCACATTCGGTTTATAAAAATCCATTAATTTCTGTGCATAAAAATGCAAATGCACATCATGTTTATAAACAGTAACTTATTTTTTAAGTGAGATGTTAATTAGAAGGGTGGTTGATTTTATACAGGTGGGGTGCAAAAATATTTTGATATTCATTTTTCGTACAAGTCATGCAACCCTTATTGTAGTATTTGTAATTCAAATAACACCAACGATTTTAGCCTTCATGCATTTTTTACAACGGTAAAAAATTAAATACTGTATGTGAAACAAAAACATAGTTTTACGACAAGAAAGCACGAAAATGTTATGTTCAATCTAAATGTAAGGCAAGGTCCATAATTTTACCAGTCAATCATAGTGGAATATATAGTTTGAAGCCAATAAAAACCTTCATGATTTGTAGATGAGCAAGCTATAGAAAAATTTATTGGAACTATTTTTTTGTAGAAATGGGACAACATATAAAACATAAAAAATTTAGGACTTTAGTAGTAAATATTGTAAATAGCACTTGTATGTGCTTATTACCTCGTTGAAATTATATATACATATACGAAATTTTGGGTATTTTCTGTTTTGAGTTTAAAGGTAAAAGGTAGTTCTTGCGTGATGAGATTCACCTGAGGCTAATATGAATTTAAAGTGGATTGTACTTTTGAGAGTTTTCAAATCTAGAATATAAAATTATATAGTTATTTGATGGTTTGATAGAAATTATTCAGCATCATCATCCATCAGTTAATTTAATATGGTCTCAACAAGGCATAAAGACTGCTCTTACTTGTTATCATCTAATTTTCAATAGCGAATCCGAAGCGAAGCGACAAGCGAAGCATTCCGTGATAATTGAGTCAATTTTTTTGCGGGATCTTGTCGGCAATAGCATCCCCTCTCAAGCAAATCCCAAAACTTTTCATTGGGTTTTGCATTGTTGTTCTTTTCGTCCATATGCAAATCAATGCTATGCAGCGAAACATTGTTGGTGGATTATTATATAGCGTAAGCTATATAATGAAAACGTTTTGTGTGTCTGTCCGTCCGTCTGTCTGTCCGTCAGCACGATAACTCAAGAACGGTTTCGAATTTTCAAATTC
>JAAOWG010000424.1:0-18901 GCA_036491945.1 Paranurophorus simplex
ACTCATCTAGGTAACCCCCACTGATTTTCAAAAAAACGAATTCTCTGACTCGGGCTACATGGAGTTGCACTGGAAGTTTTTATTTGTTGTCATTTTATACGACATAAGACTTAATGGTGGATCACTAATTTAGAATTTTGTTTTCGCGTTGAATTTTTAGTAATTTTTACAAAGACAATTAACTATACTTTTCACGGGTGTATGTGAAGCAGTATGATATTCTATGATGTCTTTGTAATCACGAATCAGGCAAAGGTGAATTGGTCTGAAGCTCCCTCAAGGACAATAAATAATGAGGCCACTTTGCTCTCATTCCCTAGTTTATTATTGCTCTGTTCGTCATTACATCAACATTATGAAAAGAATTTCTTTTCACATCTGCAAATCTAGGTTCCATTTGTCTTTTTCAAACCCACATCTTGATTTGAATCAACACTTAAATGAGGAAAGTTGCCAAAAAACACGAAAACTTTCCGGTAGCCCGACGACAAGTGTATCAATAAAATCCTTTGCCTCTATTAATACCATTCCCTACCACACATATTTGTTGATGCAAATAACCACTTCCATATTAATACAAACAATTAGGTGTAATTGACACATCAATTTGTTTTGACAAGCTAAATTAAACAACCCAACCCAACTGCTCCAAAATTCAAAATACATTTGACTTGCAGAACCAATTTAATCTCTTGCAAATGTTTGCATTCCTGGATGAATTAAGATATTGCTAAATTTGTCATTCACGTCCAGCATATGTATAAGAAGTACAATGAACAAAGATGCTTAAATGGAGGAAACCAAATATGGTATAACCACTTTGGCTTTGAACCCTCCATGTTATTGAGTGGATTCAGGATTCTGATGAATGATTATAAAGGCTGCACCTATTTCACAAAGGTAAATTAAGTATGATAAAAATTGTAGTCAGATAGGTAATACTTAAAAATCTACCCAACAACCCACACCCACACAACCAAGATAAACTCATCCGCATTAGTTTAATGTGATTATAAAATCTTGATACTTTAGTTTTGCATTAAAATGTAAGTAGCATTGCTAATCATTTATTTATTTGCGACTCACTTGACCATGCACAAAATCCTTGTTACTGAATTGTGGGTTGATGAAAATATAATAAATGCCTTACGACCTTGCACAAAATAAATGCACCAAATAAATAAACCAAATGTTTTTTTAAATTAATTTTGCTATCATGCACACTCCTTAATTACTCACTAGTTGCAATCATGAAAATAATAATAAATGCTGAACAAGGATTTGACAAAAAACAATAATTTAGTCGTATAATTCAAATATAAATTACCCTGTAATACATTGAAAACATTTCCGATATTTCACCGGTTTCTTCTGCATTGCATTGCTTCCTCTAAGAAACATTAAAAGTTGCAAAACCAAAAAAATAAATGTTGATGAAACGGATTTGAATTCGGGTTGGACATTAAACATGTGAAAAGAATCTTACCTTTGAATCAAATCTCAATAATTGTCTCCGTAATATATCATGAAATGTTGGTTATTTCGGAACAATTGCCAACACATATAATAATAATAAATCACATTTCTCCTTAAATGACAAGGGAAATGACAAGTTGATCATTTTGTTAAATTTATTTGTTCTATCACTTTCTTCACTTTCTCCTGTACAAAGTGACCACCCATCCACCTTATATATAACACACCTTTCCTATTGAATCCTTTTACTCTCCCGCAATCATCCTTTTTAATCTCCCAGCAGCACTAAGTAGTTGGTTCTTATTCTATCTGAAGGAAGAAGTAGTAGGAAACAATTTGAAGATCATTCCAGCTGTAAATCCACCTTCAACATTTCCCACATCTCGCCATCTAAGCATGAAATAGGGCAAAACCTTTGTAACCTTGACTTTCTCCAAGAGAAAGCAGGGGCTGGAAGGAAAAGATGACTTTATCCAGTAACCAATTTGTCACAAACATATTTCATCCCAAGATCTAATATTATTTGGAGGATGAATTCATCATTTTATTTCCCAAAGGAGATGCCATGATGGGAGACTACTGATGCGATATCTGTTGGGATCCAAAGGGTTCCAACTACAGTTTCTTCTTTATTTGTTTATATTTACTTTTGCAACATTTATTTAAAATTTAATATAGCCATTTGGAACATTATTATGTATTGTAGGTGAGTGTTTGGCTTTTTTACTTGCAAAGGTTGTGGTGAATTTCCATACATTTCTATCGTGTGGGAATAGGGGAGTTTAAGGTTTTGAAGGAAATGTCCCTATTTTGTTCCTACATGATGTTTTTACAAATAAAAAGATTTGCATGAATAATCAATCATCCTTCTTTCACGTCATGGTAGTCGGACATGCTATGTTTTGATAAGCCTTTTATAAGAAAGGAAAGTCTTGTTCTTTTGCAGAGAGAAAATCCTTCAAAATATTTTATTCCTTTGCATTGTAATAAGAAGAAGGAGAAAGGAGATTTTGATTCATATTTGTATAAAAGATGTAAATATATATATAGGAGCCTAATATAAGCCTCCTTTATATAGGGTTGGTGTGACTTCTTCTAAGTTTGTATGAGTGAGTACAAGATATGATATTTTATCTACTTTCTCCAGTCCGAATTCGGGGTTAAGAGGGTTCCTACTACTCATGTCCTTCTAGTCATCTTTCTCCTTTCCTTGCAGACGTTTGTAGCTGGTGGTGGTGCGACGGTTGATTTTTTTTTGAAGTCTCATCATCACCTCTTTCAAGGAATAGGAAATGATATTACCCTTTGTAGAGCAGATGTAGTTGGAAGTTCAAACAGATTGTAGAAGAGAAAGCATAAAAAGACTATATATATACACCTTTACTCTTTTGTTGTGCCAATCCAACCGACGGAGATTTAATTATGGTGAAGGAGGTTCCCGTACTATTGGATTTTATGGTTGAGTGAAACGCTAGTGTTGGACGGAACGTTTTAATGGGAGTTCTTACTTGTAAATTAACATAAATCCTTGATTAAATTCATGAGACAGAGGATTACAAGAGTGATTGGGATGTTTTTTTAATTATGGGTGGTTGGCAGGATTTTTAATTGTCAATTAAAGAGAAGACTTGAAAGGGGGTTGTAATAATTGTTTGTAAATTCTTTTATAACTTTTGCATCCACATCCTCTACTAAATGGTTAAGATTGTTGGAAAAGGAAATCATAAATCATCTTGTTTTCACCCATTCAGCAGGTAAGAGGAAGAAGTAGGAATTTATATATAAGATGCATTCTTCATCCTGCTCCCAAAGGAGTGCATAACTTGTCAGAGATGCTGTTTGGGTGTATTAAATTATCTGGAAGAATGGGAAAATATTTATGATGAAATTGAATGTTGAGAATGAGCTTACAAGTATTTATTGGAGGATCCAATTGGAAATTAATGAAATGTCTTTCTTGGCAGTACGTCTTGAAGAAATGATGTCAAGTAATGGAGCCATGAACTTGTCAACCAATAGCTCTGTGGATACTGAAGCATTATCTAGTTTAGTTCAAGAACTTAGTGAAGTTGGTTTTGATGCTATAAGATTTTCATCTTATAGAACTGCCGCAAAATTACGCTATATTCAGAAAAAATCGAATTGTAAGTGCCTTTTAAAAGTAATCTTAAAAGTTATTAATTATCATTTTATATTTCTAGATTTACTTGTAGATTTATGGAATGTCATTGAAGGATTTCGTGAAAATGGGCTTAATGGACTTGACCCTTATTCTATAATTACAGTGCCAAAATTGGAATCTGTTGTGACCTCATTATTTCATAATTTGAACAAGCGGCTGCCTTTAAGTCAACAAGTTGATATATTTTCCTGTGCTCGTTATCTTTTGTCTTGGTTATTGATTGCTTATGATAGGTAAATCTATTTATTATGCAATCGATGGGATGATTGTTACGAATATTTTAGTGAATGCAGTGGCAGGGTTAGAGTCTTTTCTGTGAAAACAGGACTTGTCGCTCTTTGCAATGGAAAGCTTATTGATAAGCTTCGATGTAATACTACACAGCATTATAATAATGTGTGAAATTATGAAGCAGTTTTAATTAAACATTTATCAATGATTTCAGATGTTTTCTCATTAATTTCTGACACATCCGGTTATCTTGTTCTCTCTCGGTTCTCGGAATACTTACAGGAAGTATTATCATTGCCTTCAATGGTATTGGAAGCTTCCACTTTTGGCTATACCGATGGATTAGCAATGACAATATTTGATGGGGTATTTGATTTATATATTTATTTTTATTACTGTTCAATTGATTACATTACAGACCAGTAAAATCACTGTTAATGGCTTTCTTGACGCTCTTCTAAATGACCCTGGACCTCCGTGTCTAATGTGGCTTCCATTACTTCATTCAATGGCATTTGTTGAAGATATTAATCACGGCATTCAATGTATCGTCTGCAAAACGAGTATTCAAGGGTTTCGTTACAAGTGCTCGAAATGTTCAAATTTTAACATGTGCCAAAATTGCTTCTGGAAAGGAAAGACAACGGAAAACCATAAAACAGAACACGAAGTAAAAGAATATGCTACACTAGTAAGAAATATGATTTTTTTTATTTGCTGGTAATAGATAAATTTTATTTGTTTTACGTCACACAGAAATCTGGAAGCAAAGGTTTAAGGAACTCTTTTAGAAAATCATTCCATTGTGTACCAGACAAGCCAAAGAAAATTGTTCCACGATTCCCTGATGAACCTGAACGCTGTTTGAATCTTTCTCACATTGTGTAAGTGATTGCATTTTAGATTTTACATTCTTTGTATAAAAATATAGCATCCTTTAATGGCTTTCTCTTTTGCTTTGAAAAGTAAGTAAACTAAAAAAAACAACGCTTTTTGCTTTGATCTATGAACAATACAGTGAGACTCATCTTCAGATTCCTAAAACCATTATCGATCCAATTCTCTTGGACATTTTGACTTTTAAATTATTATAAGCCCAACCAAACATGCAAAGTATTTAATATAATCTTATGGAGTAGCCTTACTTGAGCTTACACATTATTGCATAATTAATTTATTGTTTTCCAATAATATGAAATTAAAGTGCTGTTTTAAATGGGAAACGTGACCACTTGGCTTTTATACTAACAATCTTTTCAGTCCACCTTCGCCTTTGCCTTTGCACAACGGTTTTGGGGTTTTTGACTCGACTTTGGACGCTTACAATGATCAGAAAATGTTTGCTTTGGATTTTGGGCATCAAGGGTGAGTTATACGTATTTGTTGGTGGCCTGAAATATGTAGCACTCTAATTTCAAAGAAGCACCTAACTAATTAGTTTTACTCATTTTCTTGGGTTTTGACGTTTGCTGTGATTGAACTAAAAAGCTTTTCCATTTCTGCAGACCTAGCAGAATGACTAACAGTTACACAGAAAGTATGAGTGAGAGTGATGAAGAACACAGACTAATTGCAAGATATGCTATGGCTATGGCGTCTGATAAAAAGTATCCGGTAAGTACTCACAAAATGAAGAATTACATATTAGTCCAGGGTGTTCAATCGTTTACCAAAAAACGACGCTGATTGTGTTTTTAATTGAAAGCCAAGTATTTATTTAAATTTTGATTTGTGGTGTCTCCATTCTTCTACAGCCAGCTCCTAATTATCATTCGATGCAGGTTGGTTAATAAAGAAATTAATTGCATGCAAAACAGGCTAAAGGGAAAATTTTTACGTACAGTATATTTATTTTCATTATTATTATCACAATATGCATTTTTAAATTACAGCGAACTCGAACAATGTCCCAGACAAGTTGTATGAGCCTCTTTGATTCTACACAAAATCAAAGAGATTTGATCACAAAACTTGAAGCTCGTAATAGAGAAATCATGAATGAAATTGCTCGTTTAAGGTTCGTTGTATGTATAGCGTCACACAATTTGCAATTTAGCTTATTTTACAAAATCTATTTATCTCTTGTTTGCTTACTTAGGGCACAGCAGGAGCAAGATTATCTTAATGGAGAAACTGTCGACCCAATTGTAATTGATGAATTACATTTACTTCGTGAACATAAGATGGATCTTGAGGATAAATTGGTACAACGAACTTGTATATAAAATTGTTGTGTTGTTTATATTTTATTTAGTTAATGACTAATTATCCGATATCAACAAGCTTATTTGTTGTTTCTTTCAGAACGGCCTTCAAGATTCAAGAAAACATTTGATGAGTCAGTTGGAAGGTCTCATGAAATTATTGAAAGTAAGTGGTACCCCTGGTATCGTAGTATTTTGAAAAATTATTTGCAATGTTTATAACCTTCAATACGTTTAGGCACAACAAATTAGTCCAGATGGTACCCCTGATTCATCTCCTCATAGTGGAAAAACTCCACCCATGACTATTTACAGCCAGCCTGGCTCACATCGATCGGCTCCTGTTACACCCCACCATTCTGAGACCTACACTACCACGAACACTGGATCTTCATTTGGAAATTCTGCAGAATTTTACTCAACTTCAAAATATGGAAATGAAAATGTCATGAGTCGAAGCCTACGTAATGATTTGCTTATGGCCGCTGATTCTGTGACGAATGCAATGTCAAGCTTGGTGAAAGAATTGAATTCGGATGAAAATGCCACCGAAACGCGTATTATGAAGCCACTGGGTATGATTTAGATAAAGATAAAATGACGTATTTACAATTCTGTCTTTAGAATTTGAATCGCCTGGTTATGACCATAATGGTATTTGGAAAAAAGAAATGGAATCTCGAATGAAAGAAGAAGAACAAGATAGATATATTTTGGATGTATATGGTCGTAAATTATCTAACGGATCATCGTATTTGCCAAACGGTATTGGCAGAAATGCTCGTGTCGGACTACAATACAATAATAATGGTACTAATGGAAGCTATAGAGGCGATGATGTGCGTAATTCTGTTCAATTAAGAGTTCTATTTAGTAACCTAAAAGAAATTATGGTTTGTTCCCTAGGAAAGACGCCGAAGTTTTGGAAACGATGAGCCAGTTTATAGTAAACCTAATAAAGGCTCTCATTCATTCAATAAGCAGGATATGGATGAATTCAACGGTGATGATTGGGATGACGGATTAAAACCTCGTCTGGTTTAAAACGTTTATTATTATTTTTATGTATAAGATGTCTCAAATACGCTTGACAATATTTCATGTCTAATTATATCGTCAAGGAGGTGCAATTATTGAAATTCCAAACAAAATAATACAATCCAAATTGTAAAAAGATTCCAATAGTCAGTCAGGTTTAGGCATTAATAAAATAGAATGTATTCAGATTTATTGTATTTATAAATAATACAATTCGTGAAAAAATGTTGACCATTCATATATGTATTTAGATGCGAATAATTTAATGTCAACTCTAAAGTTTTTTAGTAGTAACATCTCATCCTTAAAAAGAATCTCTGAAATGTGTATTTCCTATTTAACTAAACAATCTTGTCTACTCATTACATAAGTCTGATTGTCTGCTATTTGAAAGCCTCCGGTTAAACCAAGGGCCCACTAAAAATTAGAAATGAAAGATACATAGAAATCCTCAATTTTGTAACTTTCGAATGACAAATTTTTTAAAGAGTGTTTTATGAATGAATACCCGTCACAAGACGTGGTTTAAAATACTGTTGCGACAAACATATATTTATTTTCATCAGTTAGAATTTAGAATCTCCTTCAACTGTTACGTCAGCCTTTAGTGTCTAATTGTTCATTAAATTGGTTGTTTGTTTGAGTACATAAACAATTAAAATTTATTACTGAATGGAGATGGCTCAGGCTGGACTCAATTTTTATTAAGTACATATAATATAATATTCCTAGATTTATATTTCTGTGATGATTGATCTTGATTTTTAAATTGAAATCTACCCAAAGACTGTTTAATGTAACAACTAATAATGTTACGCCAATTATATATTTATGTACTCCTTTTGTTCAACTTTTGCTAGAAGATGTATGACCACATTTGAATGACAGCTCTTTAAATTAAAATAATTCTGTTATAAAAAAGTAAAAAGGTACATGTAAACTTCTTTAAAAATCACGAATCTGGAACTATGCAAACCTTTTACTGTATAATAAACACTACATGTGTATGTATATCTAAGTTAAAATAAACGCAGTCAAGCCAAACAAAAGTGATTTCTGCAAATACACAGCTATCATTCTTGAAAAACACACGTAAATTTTTATATTTTTCGAATTTTGACATTGCATGCAAATCTTTAATGTAAAATGGGGTGCAAGCAGTACATATGAAAAAAATGCAGAAATCTTCAAGGGTTGATGTATGATTTTTCATTCTTTGTTGTTTAATCAACTCTGCAACATACAAGGTTTTTTTCTACTTGTTTTAAATATTACAGTTATCAATAAATTACTTTTGTCATAAATAGGTTACAATAATACAGCTTGATAAGATTTTTCTCCAGTCAACGTTCCATAATTCGCCAACATTAAATTGATATTGGATTCAACGATTCCAAAATTAAAATATATGGAATGCTTGAAAAATGTTCCAAACAATTATTCTCATAAAACAAGTAGGCATTTCAGGTCACACTTTTATAGTCTTGCTAAGATTGTGGTACATACATATAATAATTTAATTATCTATCATCTCTGGTCGATAAAATTTAAAAGGAACTGAACACATCTTTTGAAACATCACTTGGAAAAAAATGCCAATAATATGGTCTCAATTAATTGTGAATTAAAAACACGGATACATTACATACTACTTTGGCACCGGCATTCATTACTATTTACATTATTACAAAACTGACATGTTACAATTTGACAATTTAAATTCAAGCGTTTCAAGAGAATAAAGATAATGATATAAAGTGTATCTAGATAGGTAAAACAACTAGATTTGTAAATAAAACGATGTGAAATATTGTTAAGAGCTCAATTAAAAAAATTATGAACAAGACAAGTTCAGTAAAAGTGCATGCACTATTAATAGAACAAAAAGTTGCAGAAGTTACAAACGAAAGCTAATGTTAATTGTTAGCTGCATTGAAATACATAAAGTGTATAGTTCAAACAAGAAATGAAACTAAATCAAAATATTTTATATAATCACGCAACACTTTTTTCCTCCATCATCTCCATAATCTCGAATTTCCGTAGGTTCTCCAACAAATCTTTGAAGTGAGACGGTAGGACTGGGAGGACTGTATGGAACATTCTTTGGAAGATCATTCAATCCCCCTGTTAAAGTATTAAAGTATATTTTGTTACTAATTTGATTAGTGTTTAGCCCACAACCATTCAGATTACTATTAAACAAGTAAAAGCCATCTATAATGTCATTCTTTGCTGGGGGGAAGCTTTTTCCCATCCAAGCACTAGCTGATGAATAAGCAAAAGAAGCGCTGTCAAATTCCGACATTCTACAATCCCCACACCCATTATCATATTCATAAGGCATTGCAGCAGAATTGTACATTGGAACATGTCCCATGAGGGTATTAAGGTGATGATGGTGAAATTGGTTGTGAATGGTCGAAGTTTCGGCTGGATACAAATAAGGTACTACAAAGTCATGTCCGTCTCTGTCTAAAGATATTGAAGAAGAGCTACTACGAGAAGCAGAGGAATAACTTGTACCATTTGATATTTTTCGGATTTTTCGATGTTTCTTTAAATCTGCTAAAGTGCCTGGTGGAGAAAGCAAGGTACTTCCTGGAGATATTCCCGTTATTATTTTCTTTGGGGGGGTTAGAACAGGCATTGATCCACTATTGTTCAGAGTAGAGGAAGGACTTTGATTTGTATTGATTGTGACTTGGACATGAATGTCAATTGTCCCATTTCCCACTAAACTATCTCTGCTTCCACTTAGTGAGATTCCACTCGAACCTGTTGCTTTTGTTGATAAAAAATTTTGATTGAAGAAACAAACATAAAACAAAATTAGAAAAAAGCAACAAATTAGCAAATCAAAAATTATGTTTCAATTAATTATGATTTGCTGCACATGAAAAGCCGGATTTTTTATGAATAAAGAATATCAATTTACCAATTTGGAGTTTGTTATCAATTGATGGATTAATTTCTGGTTTGGGAAGGTTGGCATTTGTATCAATGACTTGATTTGACTTTGAAACATTTAATGGCTTCTGGTTGTTTATGTTTGAGTTCATGTTACTATTTTTGATGTTGATTGACTTTAAATTGTTATTGATGGTGGCCGGTGCAGGGTCAGAAGCGACCCCAGCTTTTTCAGCCAAAAGTTGTAGTCTTTCCATCTCATTTGATGCTACTTTAATTTGAGAGATAGAGTCTCGTCCAAATGCAGCAAGGGGCAGTGCTTTCTCTTCGTGATCTTCCTCCGAACTAATATCCACCACTTGAGGATTTTCTCTAGTAATAATATCCGTCGTTGGTGATGGACTATTATCCTAAATATGCAAATATAAATGTCTCGATTAAAAAATGTTATTCGCAAAGAATATTGCTCTATTTGTGTACATAAATACATTAAAGGTGTCATTAACTTTTACCTTTAAACTATTTTCTCTGGACATTAATACATGCGCTTCATTTGCTGTATCTCTTTTTGTGGTCAGGCCTTTATCTCTTTGAGAAGTACGACGAATACTTTGAGTCCTTGAGTTGGATGACTGAGTCCTTTTTAGTCTTCGACTATTTGCAGCGTCTTTTTTAGTTTCTTGTTCATTCCGTAGTTGTATAATTCTTTCTTTTATTTCGGGATCTTCGCAAATCGCTGGAATTTCAACAAACAAATGTTAAGGTATTGATACAAAACATAGCAAATGCATTAGTTTCCTTAATCCCACTATCAATATTTACATTGTATTCAATATTATTCGAAACTATATGGGTTTTTCAGATGAAATAAATAACACTAAATCTCCCTAAAATCAATTTTTTATATCCACGCGTACATTGCAACAAATTAAATACAATAGATTTTAAAGCCTTTTTTTACATTTTGAAACATTGAAGTAAAACTTATTTTTTAAACGTATTGACAAGGACTATGTAATAATAGAAGAAGAAATTCATACGCTATCCAATAAGTTTACATAGGCTTCCTGAAAATCGGAAGTGACTTCTAGCACAACGGAAATTATTTCTTTCATCGTTCAGAGGCTTTGATCGATTCATTCACTAAATACATTATGTAACATTGTGGGAATCAATTTAAGGTTGCTCTGATTAATGCTAGACAATAGTCCATCCTGTACCGTTACGTGAGAATGATAAAATAAAGTTTTGAAAATTAAATTATTCGTCAAACACATCATACTCCCTGTGGCTAAGATACTCACAGGGATTGTTAATGTACTTGTGGTAGAATTGGTGAAAGTGAAAAGGTTTTACCGTACCGTATGGGGTCTCATTATTCCTTGTCCTGGCATTGAGATCTGCACCATTCTGAACAAGGAGTTCTAACACGTCCATCTGCCAACAAAAATGACGCTAGCTCATTTATTTATTACATTAGAATTCCCACAAATGAACCCTCATATTTCTAGTCAACAATAAAGCTGATGAATGAGAAAAAGATAACACAGCTTTTGTCTGACTTTCACGTCAAATGTCTGGCATTTCAGCTCAAATAGCGACTAAACCTGTTCAATGTTCGACATTAAATGTAATTTGTGTTCCCTATGGCACTGCAAATCAAAAAAAAAGTCGGTATTGAAGTAGTTGAAAAGGTGTCATAAATTGAGTTAGGTAAAAATAAGGAAAAAAACGTAGCAGAAATTCTACTGCAGAATAGTTCACATCAATAACGTATGTTGTTTGAGTTATAAGAGTAACAGAATGTGACAGAAGCGCCTTTAGCTTATCATTGCATTACGTTACATGAGAAATTGATGGGATAGTGAAGTTTATGATTGAACAGGATAAAAATACGTATTACTCCCAAGAGAAATAACAAAAAGAAGGTTTTGCAATAAAAATATTCAGCACGTCACCTTACAGCTATGTATTTAGGAATTCTCATTCCTTCGATTTTTAGAAAGTTTAATATTAAATAAGCTAAGCGTTCGAGAAAAATGATAATGGTATGATGATATTTTCAGCATTTCTACGAAAGAGAAAATGAAGCGAAAGTACATATACATATAGTTTCCATTTGATTCTTTCACTTATCACTTTTTTCCATTAACACATTTGCCAAGTGAAAGTGGAGAACATATGTATGAACATAAATATAGGAGCCCCCAACTGTCAAGCAGCATTTATTATTAATTTAAATGCGTCATTTCATCAAATGCTTGAAAATCTAGGCATTTACAATATAAGTTTTGGTAGAAATGTGTTGAACACAAGTGCAAGAATGTGGATTACACATTTCTAATGATTGAAATGAATAAACTTATGTATATATGTCAATTCTCTCAAAGTCATTGGCATTTAAACCTTACACACAGTGAGCCCAATAATTCAAGGCAAAACACTTGCATCTTTTTTATTACGATATGATGCAGCAATTTTGAGCTTTGCAACTTCGTACACATATAAGTACGAAGTATCTTCCGATCAGTCCCGCGTTGGCCATTTTTAATGCCAGCGACAGATCACCAGTCACCATTTTTCAAAAAATAATTTTTTTCGCTTAAATAATCCATGGATGATTTTTTTCCAGACTTCAAATAATGAATGAATGAATAAAAACTGAAATGTGCAAAACTCTCCATAAACTGGCTGAGATTTTTGCTCATTTCAGTTTGTTGAATTGCGCCACGGCCGCGATTTTAGCCCTCAAACCTTCCTTTGTCAAAATATTTCTGTGGCCGTCAAAAAAATCGCACACGGTCGTACGATGGCTCATATTTCTCAGAAACGCATGTAGTATCACACAAAAAATATTTGAAGTCTAAAAAAATCATCTGTGGACTTCTTTTTTTTAAGCAAGAAAATTTTTTTTGAAAAATTGTGACCTGTGACGGCATTTTTTACTCACATGTCCCCAACATGACGCCGCATGAATCGGTTGCCAGGCATCCTTATCTTGAGCATCAGTAGCGACATGGTTATCCAATAAGAATTCTACAACTCGAAAGTACCCGTTTGCAGCAGCAATGTGTAACTGAAAATATAAATTCAATTAATATTAACGACACTCGATATGTATGTATGTATGTATGTATTTAAATCACAGTATCAAATCACAGTATTTAGCTACATATTTTTTTGTGAGTTTTAATAAAACTTTTTTAACTTGAATAATCACAAGAATTTAATTAGCAAAGATTAGCCATGCCATGCATATTTATAATAAAATGCTCAGTTTATTATTTAATTCTAATAGTAGTATTGCTGCATTTTTGTTTAATCTTCATTTATGCATAAAAGTTTAATGATATTAATAATTGCTTGTGCCTTTTGTTTAGTGAATAAAAAACTTTCCAATGCATCATCGAAATTTAATGATTCCTCCTTATCACGAACTACAGACATACTTTTCAGATACAAGTACAACTTTGTCGTTTAAATTGAATACATCATGTTCAACTTAGTACTAAATATAAAAATATAATGAAGATCTCGTGAAAAGTGTTGCAACAAGTTGTTTCATCTAAAATTAAAAGTGAGAGACGGTGTAGGAGGATAAAATCTCTCAAATAATGAAAGGCCCTGCGATTTTTTATTTAATCTCCAACAAACTGATCCTAAATTGACTTTTATATTAAATATGTAAAACGCCTTTTCAAGGTATATCTGATGCTATGAGAGAATTATTATGATAGGATTCTTAATCGAAGACTTCAGAAAGAACTTGTCAGGTTTAAATTATATTTGCAAAACAGTATAATAGTTGCTACAATTGTGATATGATCCTTAGAAAAATATAAAAGATTTGTTTGAGCTCAGTATTGACAAATTATAGTAGGCCAAATGCTGCCCAGAAATTACTTACAGGAGTAGCACCGTCTGCATCTCGAGACTCAAGATCTCCACCCTTGGCTAAAATATTTTGCATATCTTGCAACATCAATGTTTCAGGCAATGTTCTTGTTTCTTCAATAAGTTCTTGAGTCACTCCTCGCTTCGCCATTTCCGATTCAATGTAATCCAAAGTTGCCTCTACATTATAATAATTATTATTCAGTTAACATACATAATGTACCTCCGGGCTTTACACGGTTTTGGTTGAACATTGGTAATTAATCATTCTAACTGAGGATAACTTGATATTTAACTCGCTAGTAAATAATTCAATTAGATTGCACTAGAATAAATTGTGAAAACAAAGTCATTTTTGAGAGGCGATTTCATACATAGTACATATAAAAAAATTGCCAGCTTTCACTCCCATTTTATTTTAAATGAAACTAATTTCACTAATCGATCTGTGCCTCTATAGATCAAAAATTTTGAGGGCAGAAAGGAAAAGATTACATGTATTTAAAATGAGCTTACCTTCATCGCAGATATCGTATGACATGTTGCTTTCACTGTTTATTGCGAGGAGGTTTGCACCTCTGTAACAAAAGGATTTATTTTAAACAAATTATCATACTAACCGACACAGAATCAGAAAGGATCAAATTCAAAATGAAATCACAATCAGAACAACGCGTTCAATTAACTGCATTTGTTTGAACCTACAATTCTATAGACGAAGAAAGTCCTATTTCATCTCTTCCAGCAAATTAGAAATGTCATCATCACTAATCAGAGAGAATTGGATTCTTTTGAGAGGAATGGTCTCTCTGTTCAAATAAAACTTGAGAAGATGTAGAAGTTCATTAAAGTTGAAGTATAAACTGCCCAAAGTAGATTACTTGTGCATCTACTCTCTATGTACTTTTACAAGGAATAGTTTGCTTCACTAGCTTGATGTTTAAATTTTGAAAATCAACTACGCTTCCTGCCTAACATAAGTAAAGATTTTTTCATCATTTTTACTGGTGTTTCTGTCAAAAAGTTTAACTTTTGTTGTAGAGATTGGAAAGTTTACCTTAACGCAATAACTCCTCTATTATAAGTATTTTGCGGTGGCGTAAAAATTTAGTGATTAATTTTGCATTCCTATCTAGGGCTTGGTTCAATAAAATCTTAAATAAATATCTTTCAAGGTTTCTAAAGAGAACAATAGACCCTAACTAATATTTATCATAGTCAGCACAGCATTCAATAAAATAGATTAGAGTCATAACACAGTTGTAAAGGTCTAGATCTTTGATTCGAAATTTGGATAAAGGAAGCTTGATAAGTTTTGTCAATTGTAGTCATTTTGATTTTGATCAACCTTTTCATTCATGATTAATTAAGGACGGGTTAAGCCACCCAATTTGAACCTTCTTCAAGGTAAATGACGCAAATGGTTATCAATAATTTGTAGGTTAGATTGTCTAATCATATTTATTCTACACTAATTCATGCTCATTCTACCGTGTACGATCAAAAAAGATGTGGGAAACTATCGGGTGGAAAGTAACTATGTATATTTAGCTTTATATTTTCTTGTTGAGACATGCAAGACCAATTTGGGCTGTTTTTAGGGTAATTGGAACTGAAACTAATGTATTTACAAAACCAATGAACAACTACATTTAATGAGTAGAAAGCATTTCATGGGATATTTCAGGTGAAAGCAAACGATACAATTTTTTAAACAATTTTTCACAGTATACGTTAATGCAATCTGCGTCTAGTACTTTGTTACAGTAAAACTTTTGATAGTCCTATGGTATTTGCCCAAACAATTATTCTTGTAGTAAAACACATGTACTATGTTAATTTTCAGGAATAGAATATAGTATTCCTATTGTACGTGTGTATGTACATGTAACGTGGTACCGGCCAGAGACTATCTTGACAACTTTTAGCAGAAGATATCATCATTGATACTTTCACCCTCACAATAACGATGGAGTAAAAACAGTCCAATTGAACCTAAGAAAAGTTTCACTTACTTTGCAATTAAATGCTTGACGAGATGAAGGTGTCCGCACGTTGCTGCAGCATGTAGCGGTGTCCATTTTTCGCTGTCTTCAGAGTTAACGTTCGCTCCTACGTATATGTATGTATATCGGTTATTATATATGTATGTTATATATATATAAACTATATACCGTATTCTAAAAGGAGCTTCATCATTTCTTCGTTATCATCTATGCAACACTGTAAAAACAATAATTTTACTTGCAAAAGATATTACAAGTTATGTACAATATTTCAAATTGATTTAAGGACTAGTTGAAACTGTTTGGGTATAACGGTATTCCAATTTCGGTTTGACAGTTATGAATGAATTTAATGACTTTCATAACACTTTGTTCAATTCATAGCTGGAGAGATTCCAAATGGCTTTGTAAAGCATGTTGTAATTTATGGGTTTGGAACAGCCTTAAGCCTTGACACCGTAAATAATCACGAAATAATTAAAAGTGCTTATGTGGAAACAAATTAGTTTAAATTATATTTGACGTAGATTTTTAATCCATCCCAATTTAAAAATTGTTTGCTGTATGCTACAGTACAGCATCACAACATTGGATTTAAGTCCGTATTACATAATCTAATTTATTGAAACAAATTAGAAAAACCACAGCCAACTGCGCTTCCATGTATGTATGTAGTTACAACAGAATTAAGGATTAGAATTTTATGCATTTTATGTACTAATAAGTTTATGAACTTTTCTGGAGGATATTTTACTTTTGGGTAGCAAATTTTTTACATCGTAGCATCGAAAAAGCTTGGAGTGAAACTCTTGGAGAGACAAGCAGTCTCAAATAACAGTAATTCAGTTGAAAAGAATACTATCAATTTTGACATTGAAAAGGGGTTGTTGAAATGATAAATTCCACTTGTATTACAATAGCTACAAATTTGTTCGATTGTGAAAACAATTTTTTTTATTTTGATAAACAACAAATACGAAGACTTTCAAGGGATTGTCATGAAGCCCAAAAAACCATTCCAAGGAGCACAGGCACAATAACAAGATGGCAAGTAAAAACATACCCATTTCCCAGGTTTGTCATTACTGAAAATCTATTGCACCACAACCTATCTAGTTTGTAAGATTCAAAGTTGGTTAATCGGATATAAATTACACATTGGATTGCTTCACTTCAGAGTTTCAATTCCCTGATGGTCTTAACCGTTTTATTTCAGGAGATTATTTATAATTACTCGCATTAATTGTCCAGTGTGCGTTAAATCTACATATTTAAATGTATCCTTCAATTGGATAATACTATAAAATGGCAAAAACATGTTAGCTGGTTAAAACTTTAAAGCATCTTAAAACTTGCGATTATTTGGGTATTACCAAGGCTAGAAATGCACTAATGAAAGGAGAATTTCACCAGTACCAAAACGTTTCATAGAAGGAATCACAGGTTGAGAATCATCTCACCTAAAACTAGACTACAGCACTTAAAAATGTTGCCCTAATACATTATGTTCTACTGTTGTATTCCACTAGTTTGTGCAATCTAATTTACCGAGCGATTAGTCAATCTAAATTTTCTCTCACTTTATATTATGTTCCTTCAACATCATCGAAGACATGATTATATAAATGGAATTACTAGCACCGAAACGAAAACGGGTGTTGCTAAAATTGCTTTATATAACCTTCTATCCCTTGCATCAGTGAATTAAGTGACGATTGTATGTCCCAAATTGGAGACATCATTATTCTCTAACAAATCCATCCAAAAAGCGTTTTCAAATAATCTTGTGAAGCAATCAACATGCTTATTGCTTTCACCGCTTTTCACAACCGTGAGTGGGAAAATACCATTTGTCCTTGAGTAAATATGTATGAATCCTAAATTTCAGCTTTTCCGTACTCTAATACATAAAGAGGTAAATCCTCTGTATAATCCATCCATGCAATGTAAATAAAGTTGATATTTTCAAGAAAAAGACAACAGCTGTAAATTGAAGATAACCAGCAGGATGTAAGAGTGTGATCTGTTTATTATCTCATAAACTGCTCTACAAAACCCACCGCTTTTCATTTCTAAAGACTGACACACCACACAATTCGTTATTTTACTCGCCCACCCCCCATCCTCATCCCACATTAATGCATACATAAATATATGTACTCAACAACGGGTGAAAGTATCGGGATAGATTATATTAGTTAGTAGTCAGGATTAACCGAGTTTGTTTTGGATCAAAAGAGAAAGCAACACATTGTAATGTCGTTGCAAATAAAATGATTTTGCTGGAAGCTGTAAAACTGGATTGTGTACATATGCTGGAGTTATAATTTTATTATTCTGCTTTCACCCAGTTGAAACAACCAAAGTAAACAACAGGTATAAACTGTATGCAATTAAATTGGCATGCCTGGACTACATATTTCCATAAACAGAAGAAGAGAAATGTTTAACCTGACGCTATCTACGGTATTTTAGTTGTTTCGTAAAAAACGAACCTGGTGAAGTGATGTAAGTCCATCTTCATTGCAGACATCGGGGGAAACACCGGAACTGAGAAGACGACGAACTAAAAATAGAATTGAACAAATTAGTTGTATTCCAAAAATAAGTATTTTGTTTCACTTAAGAAAAGCATGGCCAAATAAGGAACCGAGTAACCGAGCAAAATGTTCAATGCTATCTCAGAGACAATAATAAGAGAATCACAAATGCTGGTTGGTAAGGATCTTAGTCAGTTCTAATCGACCAAAAGAAGATGTGGTGCAAAACTTTGATCATAGTAGAAAATCAACCCGAGTCCTCATTATCACAATCATTCATCTTTGTTTGTGACAGTAGCAGTGCTGGCTCCATAGCACAGTGGTTAAAGTCTCAATCTTTATCCACAAAAGGAGTCAGTACGAAATTGAATGGTGACTAAAGTTTTTGGCTAAATGCATATAATGTTACTGGAGGCGACA
>JAAOWG010000425.1:0-18896 GCA_036491945.1 Paranurophorus simplex
TACAAGAATTACAACTAATTACCTGCCAGTCATTTTCTCCCAAGTACTCCTCTGCAAACTTGGACCACAGTCAACTTTAATATTTTTAATTAAAGCTTTCGTATTAATTGATTCTAAATAACTCAAAAGTTGATTTTTCCCACCATCTCATAATGCCCCTAATGGTAAAAAACCCATAAAACCCAAAAAACCCAAAAAACCCCAAAAAACCCCAAAAAACCCTAAAAAACCCCGGGGTAGGGGTTTTTTTGAAAAAAACCCCGGGTTTACCGAACCCTGGTTCTCAGTCATTTGTGTAGATATGTACATATGAAAATATAATTGAGTCTAAAAATTGGAATTCTTATCTTATTGCAACTGAGAGACTCAAGAGACTGGATTATAATATCAATTGAATGAAATGAGTGAATCAAAATCCGAATAGACAATTTGAAAAGTTGAGATCCGTGAAACATATTGATGCCTATGTCATGTTCTAGAGCACTTTCTCTCTCTCGCTGTCTCACTTTGTCAAAATGAACCAAAATCCAATTCCTTGTCTTGTTGTCTTTCCTAAAGAACATATATCACACAACAAAGTGATAGTGATACTAAGTAATTAATACATTTCGAGGTTAACCTCTTTAGCAAAAATGTTTTCTCACATGTGCATTGCTCATCTTGAGAATCCTTCAATTCACAAGTTAAGTTGGAGTGTAAATTAATTTATTGTTTTCCTTTGTCTCAGAATTGCAGAGACACAAAAATCGATTTATCAAACTGTAACAAACGCCAGAGCTGTTGTTTGTTATTCTTTCATTTCTTTCATGCAAATGGAAATTGGGAGAAAGTTAATAAAATGGATCAAAAATGCACTTGAATCTCCGGACTCATTGCATTGGTTGCAAATACGTAATATCAATTTATGTCGTTGTTAAATATCAGGAATTTCTGAAGAAACGACAGCATAATATACATATGTATACATGTGTAATGCTGGAGTGATGGAGATGTCCAAAGGAAAAATAATTCAAAACACAAAGCCTGAAAAGGCAAATAACGCTGGAAAAGAGACCATTACATGTCACTTGCAGATACTATTCTATTGGCATTTCTTTCATCGAAGCACAGGAGGGGACAATTATGTTTAAAAAATGAAGGAATATTTCAAAAATGTGTTTGCATGATGAATACAATTGCTTGTGCTTTTAGATTGAGAGGGTAAATATACCCGGATAAAAAGTTTAGAAAATAAAAACATGCATAATGTAAAACAAGTTTAGTTGAAATACGATGACAAAGAAAACAAGGTCTAAATTCTATTTGCGTTCGAAAAAATGTACATTAATTCAATAAAATATTTTTATGTCTGGAAACAATCATGCTCCCATCCAAGCATCCTTATTTTGGCGAAGCAGATAAAGAAGTCTGGTTACAGTTTCTTTTTTTCAACAAATGTGGTCCAAACTGAATGAAATCAATAAAATAAAGAATTTGTAATTTTCTTGATGCAGAGCATATTTAATAACTTACAGGAGGATCAGTCGACTTTTTGTTTGACATTGGATCAATGCACACATTCCTCTGCTTCAATGTAGAACTCGTTCTATTTAACTTACTACTCAACAAAGTAGAATTAGGACTATCTATTTGGAAAGCAGATTCATCAAATTCATTTTCTTTGTCAACCAACAAAGACGTGTTTTCATCATCACTTCCCACTGGGGAATGCATGGATTCAAAGCGTTTTTGAAGCGCAAATTGCAGTGAGTTGCGATCTTTGCATTTATTTTTTTGATCTTTAATAGGCGTTCCACCAGGTGACCTAAGAAGATAATCATAAAATAAAGTCATTCCTAATACTTTAGTTTTTATGCTTACCGTGTGACAGCAGGCTTTAATTTGACTTTGCTTAAATCTTTCAAAACATCCATCATGCTGGGCGCGGATTCAGTTACAACCGCTATAGGCTTTTTCACTTTTGATATTTTTAATGGGATAAATCCTTGATATAATATTGGAGGCATTGGAGGGGGAGGAGGCGGGGGTAGTGGGGCATTTCCATCTCCAGTATTTAATAAACTATCTGAAGTCATATTGTCACTGATTATTACATTACCATCCCACCCCTCTGGATTACTTGAAACATCATGATCATCCTCATCTTCCATATCCTCCAAATCAGTACATTCACTTTCAGGCAACTCAAAGGCTACAATCTCTTCTTCCTCCTCGTTTGTATACGCAATCCTCTCCTGATGTAATGTGGTTTCTCCAATTGAACTTGCATAAAACGCCAACATTTTCTTTTCCTCCCGAATAGGAATCCCTTGGACATAAATCCTTGATGGAGGATCAAACACACAATCCGGAAGTAAATAAGCAATAACTCTAACAAGACTTCCTTTCTTCCATCTTTTATTAATTGGTTCCAACCTTGTTTGAACTTGCTTCACTACAGTGCTGGCTCTTCTTGAAATTGTTGGCCAAACATAATTTAGCTAAAAATAATAAATTAAGTAATTCCTTAATATATTCCCCCTCACCCCTTGTTGTAGCGTGTTGTATATTTCTGGACCAAAATACACGGCAAATCCAAGCCCTCCAACGACACTTATTTCCAACCACAATGGCGCAGATTCCTTTTGACGTGATATCCCATCCAATGATTTGTTCAATACCGTCCCTTGAGCTGGGTCACTCATCTTTATCAAAATTTTTTATTCCTTGTTTTTTTCTTTATTCTTTTTCCCCCTTGTCGTGTGTAGAGAATGAAAGAGTGGCCAGTTATTCCCGCTTTTTAGTCAAATCTCGTGATTTGCTTGCCCTATGTTGAGGGCGTTCTTTCCCATCAAACTCTCCAATAATCGGTTGGGGAATAAAACCCGGGAGTTTTACATCTCCTTACTTTGTTGCCTTCACAACCATTTTTTTGGAAAAAATACTATTTGTAAAAAACTATTGTCATTTCTAGTTGAAAGAATAGATTTGGGAAAAAATAATGAACATGATGAAAGCAGAAGTTGGAGCTGGCCCTTCTGCTACCTTGAAAAGAGTGAAACAACGAGGAAGAGAAACAATTTTACAATTAATGTCCGGCGTTTTACAAAAGGTAATAAAGGGTTTGGAGAACGTTAGCCCTAACGTTTGGATTTCTTGGGATAACCCGTCCCCTCATTTAGATTTAAAATAAAAAAAACAATTGTTATTTAAGGAGCAAAATCGAAGTCTGATTGAAATGACGTTGATAAAGATTCGTGGAATTATTTCACTCACTTACAACCTGGGAAAGAATTATTGTATTATTCGAGGAAAATTTCATGTTGAGCCTGATGTGTTTGGGAGAGCTATTGCTAATTTGGGATTTGAGGTGGCTATCCTTTATAAAAATGAGCGTCAAGAAGATGTAAACAAAAAAGTATTTCTTGGAGGATTAGAGTTGTAAAAAAATGTCTTTTTTATAGGTTCTTGTATCCGTCGTTCCGGATGAAAAAGTGGAAATATCCGAAAATCTACCTGAATACTTGCCAGAAGATTTCAATTCCGTCGCTGAAAATGCGGTTTGCAAAAAGGATCCACAAAATGAGGGGAATCAAGAGCCTTCGTTTTTAAGCTTCCTTCGTAAATCATTCTACTGGTAAAGATCGTTTTTATACCTGAATGCTCAACTCAACCTGTTAGTTTTATCGTAAGTAGATTTTGATTAAATTGCTTTTATAAAAGTGATTTTATTATGCGTTTATTTTAATGTTTAAAAAGAATGATCATCATAAATTAGCACCATTACGCAAAGGTCGTCATCAATCATCCCAAGACCAATCATCAGATTTACGAGGGGTAACTTTACTTGATTTAGTGCTAGAAGAAGTCTTTGACTTTGTGGTTGAAGAATCCTGATTTTGATATCCAGTGTTCCATTCAGAGCCAGAACCCCAATCCTCCCAATTTCCATCTGGAACTCTAAATAAGAAATGAAAATGTTGTTATCTTTTCCTAAATATCAGTATGCATTACGTGTTGGAATTTTTCAAAGAACTATTCTCATTTGGCGAATATTCTGGTATTGCTTCGTGTCCTCCAAACGTTGTAGTAGCAGATCGATGCATTCCTTCCATAATCCCAGAAAATCCCTCTTTTATACCTTTAGTACGAATTTCAGAAACCTAAACATTACATAAATCAGCAATTTCGTTAGGAAATAATATTATTTTAGCTACTACTATAACCCAATATCATATACCTTTTCAGATACAGTTCCCCCTAATTCAACAGCCTTTTGTGATGCAATTTCACTAAATTTTAAAGCATTTTCTCCTGCAGAGGATGCAATTTTTGTTGCTGCAAAAAAACAATACAATGTATGTATTTCAATATAATATGCTGCATTTATTATTTACCTGCAAGAGAAAACATGCTCCATCCTTTTGTCAAGGATGAAAGTGCTTGATCTAAAACCTCGTTTGATGATTCCTTTTGAATAGGATCTTTCGAGTAACCAAATCCAGAATATCGACCTCCTTCTACGAATTCAATTAAAAATAATATTATTTCAATAATATACACATTCAACTAAAATTCTAAACGAAGGTTAAAACTACCTGAGGGACGAAGATCTGCGGGCCTTGTTGAGTTTTCAATCTTCTTCTTTTCCGCAAACGTTAGATTAGAATTAGATCCATTCTGATAGGATGATGAACTTCCGGAATCATAACTATTATACCCTCCAGCATCCCCACTTTGATATCCCCCACCCCCACCGGAATAGGATCCAAAATTTGCTCCAGTATTTTGGAATGTTGGAGAAGATGTACTTTTATGAAAATTTTTAGAACCATTTGTGCTTCCTTTAGCCGCTGCTCTACTCTGTTTAACTGTTTTCTTTGCTTTAGATTCATCCCAAGTATTTCCTTGTGCTTCCGTCGTAATCTATATTAGCCCTTCAACTAAATATCCCTTTATCTCATCATCCCTCTCATTTACCTTCTCTCTATACAGCGCAGCAGCCTCTGAATTATATTTCTGTTGTATACTCATATTATCTTCTATTTCTGGAGATTTTTCCAAAAACTCTTTAAATTTCCTATTCCCTCCAACCCTCATCTTCTCCAATTCTATATCCTTCCATTTATCCATTGTAACGGACCTAAAAAGAAGAAGAATAAACAAATTACAAAAATTCCATCTCCTCCCTTTATCCTTATGGTTGTAGTACTTACTTACCTCACAAAGCTGAGATGTACTCCTAATCCTCTGTGTTTTCCACTACATTCCAAACATATCCAAATTCCATAATTAACGGATACCCATTGAGGATTGTGGGCCCCACATTCAAAACATCTCTACAACAAAATCAAAACCTTTTCTTTCTGTTTTGTTTAATTAAAATCCTTACATTGTTATCCTCCTTATGTCGTATATCTTGGAGGACTCTTCGACTTTTGGGACTTGCCATTGGAATGTAGTCAGCAGTTGACCCACACTGCCACTATATTCTTTAAAATCAAGATTGAGGAAGTGAAAATAGGTTAAAGAAGGCTATTGCTATATTCTACTCAAATGATTTGTGAAAGTCTGTACAAAACCCCAACTCATCAACTCCTCAGTTGAAGGGGACATTCATTCATCTTGATTTTACTATTTATTAAGTACCCCTTCAACCCCCTTTAAAAAAAGGCATCAATCCCTTATACGTTAGACGCTAAATGATGGAGTCAATAGTTGAAGGATCCTTAGTTGCATTCTTTCTTTTTCGTCAATAGATGACGATGAGAAGGGGGATTAAATGACGTGGAGTTGGATTAAACATGACATTGAAACCTTATCCTAATGATGATACATATGTAATTTATTGAGATCAAAATAAAAGTAGCCACAAATAGGATGTAGCTATTGCTAAACCTCTCTACCCTCATGCTCATCATTTCTTCTACATTTAATGAACTACTGCCAGTTTTTTTTTTTTGTTTCTCAACTTGCCTCTACTTTCACTACGTTCTCTACCTACTTTCTCTCGTTCTACTTGAATAATTGGTTTAGACCATTTCTTTAGGATCGGATGCTGTTTCCAGTTCTGGAGATTCCGGAAGGAAGGGCAAACTCTTTTGAGAATCTGCAATACAAAAGATTAATTTTGCTAATGAGATGGGAAATGAGGACTTTTATCCTCCTCGTCTGAATCTGCTTTTTCTGAGCCACTCATTGTGGAGACAAGATCCATTCTGGAGTCCAGGGAGAATTGTTTACCAGCCATGACCATCCCTTTAAGACGACGTCGTACAACACCTATGTAGTTTAGATAAAATTCCAAAACTCTACGATTCCACAAGGCTTTTACCTGGAGAGCTGTCGTCAATGTCGCTAAGGTTGAAACGACGTGAGAATTCTTTAAAAAGCTCATTCGAGTCGAAAATAGCTGCAAACGACCCGTTAACGATTTTGGGTGACATGGGGGTATTGGCTAGGAGTAAAGATGTTCCAAAATGAGAATTTTTTTTGGTTTCACCCAACGGTACTTTTCTTGCTGGAACCGTGGGGACATCTTTAGCCTCTTCATTTGCTAAGATAGCTCGTGCAGTTTCTGAAGTTAATGTTAAGTAACCAAAAATATGTTATTGCAGTTTGAGGAGTTTGTACATTGTAACCTTTTATGATAGCCCAATCTGTACAGATGTCTTCAACAGTTGTTTGAGGGGATGTAACTGTAAAACGAATTACATAGCGTCCCTACAAATAAGGAAACAGTTCGATATGGAAAGTTCTACATGTTTTTACACTACTTTTAAGGAGGCAGGTACACAATGAATTTTTCCTGAAGAGTTTACTCGCTTCAACAGCCTGAAAAAACAAACGTTAAAAATGTTGCACCAAATTTTTATTTAAAATGCTACATTTCTGTCAACTCGTTTTCCCCTTTGATACGGAACACAACCATTCCTAGATTACGCCTTGCTGGGATTTCAAATCTTGAATCCGCTGATACCATTGCTTCAAAACGTGCAGCGAGTCTCACTCCCTGACAAAGAATTCCAACAAATTGTTATATAATTTATGATTTATAGTAATAACAGACTTATATTAGTTATTACCTTTCTAATATGCTCTTGAAGTCCAAGAACTCCAAATGATCTCAGCACAAACCAAAGCTTTAAAGACCTAACATTAAACAAATAAGGTTTAAAGGAGAAACACATTAATTAAAATACTACGGTTTTCAAACTAAATACGAGTAATCTTAACACACCTGAATCTCTTACTTAATGCAATTTGCCAGTGCTAGAATTAAGTTTTTTGTCAACTTTTCCTGATAATATGTGTGCTTTTACCATGTAGTCTATTGCCATTCCTGTATTTTCATGTTTGAGATATAGTGGATCAACATTGAAAGTTCGATGTAAAGCACCAGCATCTTGAACCTTGAATTGATACATTTATTAAATAAACAAGTCATTTATGGATTGCCACGTTCATTTTTGGATAACAAAATTGGGTAAAGGCTGAAACCACTTCACAGTCAATGGGAGTTAAATTGCAATGTACTCAACTATTTACGTTTAAACTTTTGGATAAACCATACATTGGTCAAGAAAAGGGTGATGGTCAAAGAGATCGTGAATAATGATAGGACTCTAAGATATTGTGAGGTCCACATTGTAGTATGCAATGCTTAATTTTTTTCACATTACGTCAATACTTTCACTTACCCACTTCACAGTCAATGAGTCAATACCATAGAATTAGATATACATTATTATTAATTACAGTAATACTTTCACCATACCATAGCAGTGCAGTCAAAATGCACCATCAACCACTTTGAGGGATTGAAAGCTATTGAATTTGCCTGTTAAAAAATATAATATTTTCTTATTTGCTGGAATCAAGGGTTTGGAGACATGTAAAATTTGTAATTGTGGAAAAAACACTGACTACTCATGATATGAACCATCATGAACTTAGGTAAATTCATACCAATTCAACCCCCTCCATCCAATGACGAAATTCTGGACAGATGAATGCACTACATATACAAAATACTAATACAATGATGCACTGGAAAAGGCAATTTTACCTTCCAGCATAAGCAGCATCAACATGAAGCCACAAATCTAAAGAATCATGTAAATCATTTAAATTACTGCGAGTGGAAGAATTTCAAGCGTGAAATAGATTTTTCTGGTATACTACAAATGAGCATTTAATAAGTTGATGGAATCATCAATTCTTGCCAGAATGGCGCTCTTCATAGAATCATAAAATAAAAAGTGTTAAATAACAAAAGTCTAGGTAATAAATGATGCAAATCCTGAAAAGGGAAAGGAAAATGATTAAATGTAATACAAATGGGACGGATTCAAATACGCACGTGTTGAAAATGAACCAAGAAACTAGAATCCAGAAAAATAGATTAAAATAAAAGCTTTCTCCTCTGCTTCATCCACACCAACTTAATGTTTATCATTGAAAATGACTGCTTGTATATATTTATTACAACGGTCTAGTGCTACATATATAATAAGTAAATAAAAACTCACTTTCTGCTTTACATACTTCTCCAAGCTCTTTCAAATTGTCAAATGCGCAACATCCCGTGGTCCCTAAAGTCGCGCAAACCTAGAAAAATAATGAATGTAGTCCCAAGGGATCTCATCATATTAAAACTATTAACTCTGATTATTAACATTTCATTGTATATTTACCCAAAATGGAATGAGTCCAGCTTCCCGATCTTCCTTTAATGCGTCAGATAATACTTTCCCATTTATACTTAATGTGTCATAATCGCTTTCTAGGTAGTGCATCTTAAATTAAAAATAAAATGTATCTAAACCAGTTTGATTTAATTAGAAACCTTAACAAGACCAATCAACCCTGCTTTTTCCACCGATGAATGAGCCTGTGGAATTCAAGTTTCGAAATTTTAAATAAATTTTGTTGCAATTTCTATATGATTGCAACAAAAGTCAGTTGGTTTTAAATACACTGTCACATTTTTTCACATGAATTTATATGATGTAACCTGCCCATTTAATTCACAACCTTTCATAAGACCATTCAGACCAAGATTTCACGGATGAAGCGAATAGTATTAAGGAGGTTCAGATTAGACTTTAGTGAAATTGAATCAGGTTTGTCCATCTCCGTCTGTCATGAAGCATTGATGCATGCGAACACAATATTGAGATGAAACGGATGCTCGATTCAATCTTAACAAAGAAGTATACATATTCTACATTATGTTAGGTATCACTCCTTTGTATGTATTTTTGTAGAGATGAGTAGTCCATTCAATCCATGAATGGGAAAAGTGGGGGAAAGCCTCGATACCTCACACAATAGGCTGTCTCACTTTCGCCCAAACAAAACTCAATATATGCACTGTATGATTCAGATCGTCCAAATTATTGTAAGCCTTTTTGAATTGTTGAATGAACTTATTTGTATCCAAATTACGACAAACTGTACGAGGTACATACATAGATAAAGGCCTTAGCAATGTATATATGTATTTAAATGCAACATATTGTAAAGCCTATTAATGTAAATTATATGTATGTATTTTGTGCAGATTATGCAACTTTTAAGAGCATTTTTAATAAAAAGATGCTCAACCCACTCAAAGATGAACAGACCCACTTGCACGCTGTTTCAATAAAAGTGAGACGAAGAAATTGAAAGAGAATTGTGATACTTCCTTTACCCTTACTTGATCTGAGCAGTATGCAACAAGTCGCGCATTTATTTCCGAAGCATTAAGATTTGGATGGGTTGCTGTATTTATTCGGATAGTTTCTGTTCTCTAGAAATACAAAATTTAAAATTTTTTTAAAAAAAATAAGAGCTAACCCCTGCCATTAGACTAATAAATGTGGCTTCACTTGCAGTTGTCTGAAAATTCTCAATGAACAGTTTATATTAGGTGCTATTATACATACTTGAATAACACCTCCACCCATTGAATCCTTTGTTGAATGCCAAAACACAGGCGGCAGACCAATCATTTTGGCTAGCCAGTCCATGACAATCGTCTCTAATTCCGTACATGCTGGGGAAGATGCCTAAAATAATTATGAAACGTGAAAAATACGAACCTGAGAAATTGAATTGACAAAATCTCAATGTTGATCTGTTGCACATTTCCCCTCAAGCGAAATATCAAAGAAACGTTGAATAAGAAAAAGTTTATTCATTCTTACCCAAGTAAACCCTAGGCAATTTATAGAATCCGCAAGCATATCACCCAATAATGAGGCTAAATTACATTTTTTGTTACATGTCTGTTAACTATTTGTGAGGCATGTACCATATGAATTTAACGCAGGGAAGTAGGCATGCTGTGAATTTAAATATAAGAATGATTCAAAGTGAAAGTTACATATTTCTGAGGCATATATACCATATGCGGACTTTGCCAATGTGTGACCTGAAATTTCAAAGAAATATGTAACTGCACGATTTCAACCAACAAATGTAGGCCTGGACAAATTAATATTTATGAATCTGTTACCCCGGGTAAGATAATACGTTGAAAATCTTCAAAAATGTCCTGAAAGTTTTCACCCTCTTGAGGTGCTTCTGTTGGAACCAATGGTACCATATACCCAGGTTGTACGGCTATTGTATATACGGTTATATATTATTTATATTGTATATTTTTTATTATATATATACGGTTGTACCCGGAAACACTCTCCGAGATCTTATGCCAATTAAATAATCCGCAATGAAATCAACCAATTCCTTTCCTGCATAATTGAATAACCCGTTAAACTCAGAATTCACATCTGCTAACTTTCATTTCCGCTATTTTCTATTTAGCACAACATTCTATTGCCAATCATTCTGTTTTAAGGAAAGTAACAACCTCCTTGGGAAAAGTAAATACCGTGTGTTCTATATTGTTCATGGTCCATCTTATCTGCTTTCACAAGGCGGTCACGGAATTTTTATGGCCACACTTATAATTGGATTAGAACCCAACCCGTCAAATGTAAACAAGGCTTCAAGTGTTGGTGGTTACAAAGTTTCCTGTCTATCAAAGTAAACGATTAGTCGTTTTCACGCTCTAATAATATCACCTATTTAAGACGTTCATTCTATAAAACAAAAAACAAGCGTGATACCTTTTACTTCCGATGTCTCGTTATTGACAAACTCAAATGTCTCTCATTTCTAAACTCTCTGTGATTTGCTAAAAATCAAATTTAATCACTGGTGATGGTAAAAAAATTATAACTTGCTCAAGGATTCGTACTTTTTTTAATTATCCTTCAATAATTTAACATATAAATAACTCATCCGAGGGTAAGCTAATACAATCGACAATCAGATTTGATGAATTAAAAATGGCTAAATACAATATGGTTTTCAAAATTTTGGCCAAGTTGAAATGATTTCCAGAGTTAAATTTCTTTTGTGAAGGAAAGTTGAGACACTAATCAAACAAGAATCAAGGATTTCTTGAGAATTAAATAATTTAGTGTACGAGTGTATCACAATCTGGAGCAACAGAATGAAGAAAGTAAAGCTAAGAAAGAAAGGGAAAATCTTGACTGAGACGTGAAGAAGAGAAAAGAAGTTTCATATCATGTAATGTGGTTTTGTATTATGGTGGTATGGATGGGGTGGAAAAAAGGAAATCCGCCCTCGACTTATCTTTACACCGTCTCTCTTTTTGGCATCCTTTTTGTAGCAAATGAAATGGTAACAAGTTTGCAAGATTTCTTTGTTTCCCCACTCAACAAGTTTCATTCTTTAGAAAGATCGGTACTCAAGACGGGTTGGATAGGAATGTATTCGTGATCCTGTTCGATACTCATCTTATTATGTGGAGATTTCTCGTATTGAAAACATGATTGAATTTAAAAATACAATGAAATGCTGGTAGTCCCAAGGGATGTAACCCAACAAAATAATACTTTACAGAGGTCTATCCGATTTCAATTCAGCCAAACCCAAACTCTGGATAACTTTTCTGAATTGGAAAACCAATTGCTTGAATTTGTCCAAAATCACTTTTTTTTAAAACATGGTTTCATTTCGTGGGAATCAGATGTGGAGGCGTCATGGAAAATCTCAAATTCAGTATGCATGTTGCTATTTATTATTTTGAAAGAAATCAATAAATATTTATGCATCAATTGATAATTCAAAATTCAAGTAAGCATTAAATCCTCATTCTACTAAATTTGTAGATAATTAAAATGGAGGCAATTAATTCAATTGCTTCAATTTCTAATGTACAACACAATGACGAGGATACAACATTAACAACTGATGCTGCTCAAGTTTCCCCTTTGGGACATTCTGATGATTGGTTCTGTTCAATATGTATGGATTACTTGATGGATGTAAGACATAAGTTACATTATAAGTTATGACCACTGTTTACCAGTGTTTATTACTAAGTAAAATATAAAATATGACATCCACAGGCAGTTCAGACTGGATGTATGCATAAATTTTGTCGTTTTTGTTTGAACCGTTGGATTTTGTTGAACCCTGGTCCTCGTTGTCCAATTTGCAGAGGCAGTATTGGAGAGCTACGTAGTCTTCTAGAGTTGGATGAAACAATTTCTGCATTTCTTCAAAACAATATGACCCCTGAAGAAGTTAATCAAAGACAAATAGCTCGAGCTCAGCGAGAAATTATTTTGCAATCAACTTCAGCTGAATCAAGAGGCTTGCGAAATTCTGATAATTATTTCAACGATTATAATGCTTGGCGTCTAGATTCACTTGAAACTCAAATGGTATCCAACGCTTTGAGAAATTCCATGCAAGCAGCACAAGTTGAACTTCATCTTCGAAATTCAAGACAACTACCAAGTCCCTCAGTTGAAAGCAGACGAAATATTCAGAATGAAAGTAATCAATGGTCCACTCACTCTACAACCAGCATTATAAATCGCTTAAGGGAAAGTATAAACAGACTACAAGGATTTCAAAACCCAATTCCTTTGCCATACAATGATTTGCAAACTCTAGGATGCTTTGAGCATTCAAATCAACCTGTAATTGAATCTGAATCAGAAATATCACCCCAACATGCAACATTAATGTATAGGAATACTAATATAATAGAAGGACTTCAACCAGATGAAAGGGCAAATGTACAAATTACTGATACCTTAACATTACCATCACCAACAAATTCCAATCCTAATAATAATAACTTGTATCCCCTCTCTCATTACTCCCATATCAGAAACATGATGGAAGATGATCCTAGACATAACTATCATCTACGTCGGAGAGAATCCGCATACTTAAGAGTACGAGAAGCACAACAGGACTTTGATTTTCATAACCAAGAGCTTATTACAATTTACAATTCATACATTACAAATCAACCTGGACATGTGGAACGGACAAGTCCCGTGATAAGGTAACTTTAGATTAAAAGTTCTTCAGGTACATTGCAGACCAAATTATCCTTCATCCACATTTAGGGGAAGAAATGCAAGTAGAAGTCACAACAGCAACAACAACTCAGCTTCAGATCCACTCCGCCGTTATCCATTTAATGTACAGTTTGATGATCGAATGGAACAGAATAACATTTTAAGAGATAGAATTCAAATTCATCGACAAAGACTCCCAAGGTCTGCAGAATCATTTTCTTTAAGAAATGTATCAAGTTATTATCCACTGGATGTAGAAAGAAACCTTTCTAGCCGGAATCTTAGAGTAACAAGGGAGGAAGTTCGTATTCCACCAGAAATGAATGCAAGTCCTGCAAATGAAGGAAATGAAGGAACAATGGATTATTGCGGAAGTACTGGAATTTTGAGAGGAGCATCGCATCCTGTAAGAACCACGAGAGGCAGAACTATTATACCTAGTTTGATAGCCATGAGGAATAGACACGAAGGACAACGAAGTGTCCAGTTCCAACCTTTAATGTATTTAGATTAATTTCGTTTCCTCAAGGGTATTTAAATTCATATATATGCATTGTGTCTTTTTTGACAGGGATTTGAACGATATTCCTGATCATGAATTCTCAAGAGCTTCCATGAACTCAGGGGAGAATTTGAGTTCAAATACAACCCTCCGATCTCCCTCTGCTGATGTACAATCGGAGAGAAACCTACAAGAAATCGATATTCCATTGTTGAGTTCAACCACAGCTTCAAACGAAACTACACATAATGCTGAGTGCAATGATAGAAATAATAATCACAACCAATCTCTGAATATTACTTGAGTAGCAATTAGCTTAACATCATTTCTAAATTTGCAATGCAAAATAAATAATAAAACTTTCAATCTAAATCCTTTTGCCAGTTCTCAATACATTCCTCCTATTCTTACATAATTGTTTACAGATGTGTTTGTGTGTATCAACAGCAAAATTAACATCTTGGATTATTATATACAGCACTTGATATGTTTATATAGTAATTAAAGTCAATAAATAAGTAGAATCGCTTGATTTCGAAACCAAAAAAAATTACATTTTACTCTTCAATCCGGTAGTAAATCTCATGTGAATTTCAAAAATTAAACTTCAACAACACTGCTTGACTTTATACTCATTTTTGATACAAATTTTGAAGGCTCTGAATCCTTTTCCAGTGACATTTGCAATGAAGAACCACTCCACATTTTGAACGCCAACATTGTCAAAGAAGAAAATTGCAAATCGATGTCAAAAGCATGTCAATGTAAAGCACTTCAAACATTGAGAACTACTTTTGGTGTAATGTACCCCATTGCATTACATACTCACTTGATCGACATTATCAACCAATGCAGATACATTGCATCAAAAAAGGGAATGGACAAACGACAAATAATGGAGTCAATAAAGCAAGACGAGATTGTTGGCAAGAATAATCTTAGTGAATTTTACCATGCTAATTGGTGCAAAGCTCATCAAATACAAATTCCTATACAGAGTATAAATCGTAAAAACGTTACATCTACTTCTTCAAACCAGGAAAAACCCAAGATGCTTGATGAAGAAATGTTGGAACGTCAGGAGATTAATTTCATTCAGCCCCATCACCGAATTAAGCAACGTCTTCGAGATAAAGCAGAAATAAGGAAGAGTGGAAACATTCCTGGACATTCATTTTCGCCTCAAAATGAAAATATGCAAGCCATCTCAAGTCCAGCTATTAGACAAGTTGTTAGTGAACAATCGTGCATAGAAACTCATCTTGTTAAAAGTGAAAAGTTTGTAGAGGAAATGAAAAAACTGGTTTTTGAAGAATCCAATGAAAATGTCTTTGATGCATCAGAAACTTCAGAACTTTTAGAGAACGTGAAATTTCCTAATGGTACTACTACACGATTTCTCCAACCTGAAAGAGACAAAGGAGAAAGCAACAAGTTAGGATCGGTTCTACCAAATAGAGAATCAGGTTTTCATGAACTGTCAACATTTTTATCAAAATGTTCAGATGGTAATCTTAAACTTGTCAAAAAGAATTTGATTAAAGAGGGGCAAAATTTGGGAGAAATATATGAAAAACAAATGAACGATTCAGATGAAAATATTGATGAGGATGACACAAAACATTTGACTGTGAAAGCTGCAAGAGCGAAAGCATGTGAATCGTACATGCAGGTACATACATGTATGTATTAACATATTTAGATGTACATTTAGGTGTTTTTAGATACGTCAGAAAATGATTCCAATAGAGACGAGCCATTCGACTACAACTTTTAAGTGATGAATATATTTAATTGTAAGATGGGTAATAAATCCTCCCAAAAAGATAAAATAGGCATAATTTTTTAATCCTTTAATTGCTCTGTGTTACGTAACAAATATTTTTAAAAACGATAGTACATATGTACATCGTTATATCCGTTATTTGCATAGTGCATTTAATAATAAAGTCGACAAGGAACCTCTGACTTGCGAAAAGTCAAAATTGAGAAACTCACGCCACCTTAAATATTATATATGAAGAGAAAGGCTACAAACGAAGCAGTAGTTGAATGTTGAACATAGTGAAAGGAGCATAAATGTCTCTTTTTCTATTTTGGTCTTTGGTTTTGATTCTCAGAAAGCTATATGTAAAAAGGAAACAACATAATGATTGCAAGGTGTTAAACTCAAGAAACATTTTCTATCCAAGGTTTCGTTTCCGGTAACATTGAGAAAATTGAACAGATTTTCAAAATTTGGTCAAGAACAAATGGATGGATGAAACAAATACTCGATATCAATGGAAATGGAAACAATTTGTATTTAAAATATTAAACTACATATAATTGCAATGTAGAACACAAATAAATATTATTACATATTTGGACTTGACCTGTATCAACATTTAATTCGTCTTCAAGGTACGGTAATGTGGCATTAATTGGATAAAACGAGTTTGATACTCAATTTTTAAATGCCACATGTAAGGTTGCATGGCTTAACCATTAAGTTTGTTTCGTATTGTGGAAATTTTAAATTTCAAAACCGTTTCAATTATTAGAAACTTTCTATTCCAAAACTCCGAATTGCACGCAATTTACTGATTCAAGTTATCACATGAATAATTATAAAATTGTGAACTCCAAGCACATATAGGAATTAGGAATGATATTTATGTTTATTAGATCTAACATAGGAATAACAAAATTTGAAGTTATGCTATAACACGAAGCATTTATGAAAGCATTATTTCTTCCTCTTCATGATTTTTTAATCCTTAATTCTATTATACACTAAATTCATCCCCATTTTCTTTTAAATTAAACACCAACAGGTAAGAACGAAATATATTTAAAGACTTTCCTGCTTCAAATTACTAATAATTAAACAGTACACACAGATGCTTATCAATTTTCAAAAACACCTCAACATATCAGCTTCTTCTGAACTGATTTTATTACAGTTAAATTAAATTACACAAACTGCGATGGGAATGATTGAAGCTTTTTAGAGTAATTAGTTGTGGCAGACTATGTATAAGTATATAAAGTGTCCATGTTTTCTACGTGTGATCTTTTTAATTCCTTTCTTAAGTATTTAAAATTCAACTATTAATCTTGCAAGGGAAAGTAAATGTATTTAGCTGATACCAATCAATGTTCTTTTTACGTTAATATTTTAATATATTTTTTGCAGATTTAAATTTTATTCTTTATTAAGCATATTCTTTGACATAAATGCATGGACAATCAAGGATTAATTTTTTATTTATTACTTCACAGATTCACATACCGGTTGTAGGACAAATGCTTGATACTACAAGAACAATCAAACTCAGCAAACCAAAGTAATAAATACATGCATAAATTAACAATTCAGATTATTATATTTTTGTTTATAATTTGTACAAAGAAGGAACAATAACAATTACTAACTATTGTTACAAACATACATATTATGCATGCATAAGTCAAATTACATATGTATTTAAAATATCTAGTACAGATATAAACAACCAATAATCTTTTAATCTGTCATCACTTAATCAAGGGCTTAATGCAAGACCCAATTCAATATATATATATATATATATTGAACTGCCGACATTATGTACCTATATGTACATAATGTCGGCAGTTGAAATTAGACTTCGGCGAAATAAAATGGAGGCTTCGTTGGGGTGTAATTTAAAAAATTCCAAGTCAACATGATTCTAAAAGCCTTAATCTTATTTTTCATGCTAAACCCTTGGAATAATAAGGATAACAGACTCAGGGTACTTGTCATGATAGCCAATACATACAGATGCTAGTCTAACTGACAACGTCAGAATGTCTGGTGAATAAGTTTCAAAACAGGATAACTATGTACTTGTTTTTTAGTGGATTATGATCGATGATTGAAAAACCAATTTGATCCGGTTTTGTTTAAATAATTTTTATAATTAATACTTACATAAAAAAGTTTCAAAGAATTATTACTTCAATTGTATCCTGTTTCTGTTTCCTCTTTTATCTATGTCAATTTACTAACGTATTCTTAAGTATTTTATATATTTATGTACTTTTAGCATCGGTATTTGGCTGATTCAAAAACTTTGAAACACATCGGAAATTTTGCATAGTAAAGTGCTTGAATAATCAATAAGCTCAGATTAGTCCTGTCACCTTTAAAAATAAAAAGGAAATTTAATTGTAAACACTTGTAAATTCATAACTTATGTTTTTGGTCAACAAGTACGACATTAAGAAGGTTCTGTAAGCTTGCAATTCAAAAACAATCAACAATCCATGAAGAAAGAAAATATTTGAAGACAACCTAAATTCAATTTTGCACTTTTATAAGGTTATTATTTTCTTGTAAAAAACGCCAACATGCTTTTGCCAGTTATATAAAAACCCTTTTATTTTTTTCATATCATTCTGTCAATATTCATCTGGGTATCGTCATTAACGGAAAATTTCAGTCTCAATGATTGTAGTTTACAGTTAAAAGTTTTTCGTGACCTGTGTACCAAACATGATCATGGCGTTCTTCCGTGGAAATACTGTACTAAAGTTCCAATACTTTAAATCTTTAATTACTGTTGCCAGTGCATTCACCGCTCCCAAAAGAAATTCATATGTACAGATAGAGTCAAATAAGCAACTAAAATGACTTGAATGAAAGAATAATTTTTCCAAATGAACTGGAAAAGAGAGGGCAAATACATACATACATATGTTTTGGATGATCAGTATACTAACCATCACGCACAATTCCCGTGTGTGATAATTACGCGTGTGTATCAATGTCTTTGTGAAGACTGATGATGAATGTCATATTCATTTATTCATGATTTTGATGTATACAGAGTTGTTTGTGCAGTAACGCCTTTAACCCAACGAGTTTTACTTTCTTGTGTTAAATCAATGAAAAACAATTCGTATCCTGGGAGTGATTCTTGTTATTGGCAAACTATGAACGAAAACAACAAAATTAGTTATTAGAATGAAATCTCTTCCGTGGATGGGGGGGGGGGGGGTTTATTGAA
>JAAOWG010000426.1:0-18885 GCA_036491945.1 Paranurophorus simplex
TCATTTAAAATTCATCCTACTTCGATGTAGAGAGAATCGTTCAATTCTCCCAGTAGCTGAAAATAATGAGCACGAAGAAGGACTTCCAATTCCATTAAGACAATCTGAAGTTCAGTCAATTATAAACGCTTGTGAGCTTCCAAGGTGTTTAACAGAGCTCTGGATAGATGGATTTCGCATGTTAACTTTAGACATTCATTCAATGATCTCAAAACTTTGTAATCTTGTAAGACTAGAATTAAAGGAATGTGGAAGGACAGATAAGTTTGGGGTAGATGCTGATGTTCTAAAAGCAGTGGGAAGATTAGAAAAATTGAGAGTTTTACGTCTGATTCGATGTAGTAAGGATGCAACTGAGTTAGAAATATTATATAAATCAATGACATCTGAGGATCCGAGGTTGTTTTTTAAGCAAATGAGCAGAAATGTACGTTCTTGTGAAATTATCTAAACAGATTTAGATAATTTACCCAACTAATGTCAACTATGAAATAAAAGTTAAATATTAAATCCATTATTTCCAAAATTGCCTTTACCGGAATGCTACATTAAATACTTCAAATTCTGTCATACTCGCTCATCACGTCATCACTTTCTAGTTCCAGACAGAATAGTTTTGTCTGGAAAGTTTCTTTTGCATTTCTTATTAATGAAACAGGTATAACCACAACCACAAAATTAATTGCGACATGACGCCAGTTTTTACTGAATCTTATTTCCAACTGCAAACCACAAATTATTCTCTTATTTTCATTTAGCAATTTTACAGGACAATTTAGTTAACAGAAGCATTACATCAAAATAAACTTGAAAATTGTACATGTAGCATGTAGTTATGAAAACATGCATAGACTCACAATTAATTGTCCCATTTAATTATTTTATTTATATTATGAATCATGTGGGTATGCCGAACAAAAGTAGCTTAAAGAAATAGTAACTGTTGAATGATTCCAGTGAATGAAATAGAATTAGTGAGCTAACATAAAAGTCACAATTTCATAGCTTGGTTTGTTATGCATGGGTTTGTCTCACTTTATTGAAGTGAAGCGGGAAATTCATAATTTTACTCTCATGTATAAACAAGTCTCATCCTGTTCTCTCTCTCTCTGAATGAAGCTGTTGGATATTTTTCAAAAATTCAAACATCAACAATTGTTCCTCTTGGATATTTCTTGAACAAGGTAAATCATTATTATTCCACATCATCTCAACAAATAATACATTTTTTTATAGCTCGGGATGGAACACTGCTCTTCCAACATGGTTGACTCTTCATCCAATTCCCAAATATTTCCATTTATGGAACTTCCAGCAGAAGTAAGTTAAAATCATCTGATTCATCAGATCAGGCTCATTAATTATTTCAGATTCGTTGTAAAATCCTAAACATGTTGATACAACCTCAAATCCCAACTCTCCGACTTGTTTCTAAACAATGGAGGGATGATATTGATGAATTTTATGAATACACTTTAAGTCATGATTTTTTTGAAGGCACTTTGCATGACTTCACTTTAAGTATCGACGATACAAAGCCGAGTTTTGATTTGATAAAAGGCTTAAGATGTAAGAAATGCACGATATTGTCGTTGACAAAACCTTTGGATAAACCGACGTTACTTGTACCTTCAGCTTTAAAAATAATTACAGTTGATGGACCAACATCCGACACTAATTTACAAAATCTAATTGCAGGTACTTAAATTGTATTAATGTAAAGAATCGTTTTAATTTTGTTTAATTCCAGCTTCTACAAATTTGAAAGAAATAATTTTCGCATCCGCAGCCAATTATCCTTGGTACCTTAATTTAAAGGATACCCCATCGCTTAAAAGTTTTGGACAGTTGAAAAGCCTTTACTTATATGCAGGAGAAGATTCTGAACCTAAACCTCATAGAGTATCAACCCTTGAGTTCCTTCCAATGATGGATTGTTTCTTTCCTAAGCTAATGGAGTTTGGCATCTGCGAACGTTTTCCGGTATGGAAGAACTCGGATTATGTAACATCAATACTTTGTTTTGTGGCAAGACATGCAGCTACTTTGAGGGAGCTTTCCTTAGATTTAATTCCTTTATCTCGTTTTGATGTTTGGGCTGAATCATCAGATTCAGATTCGGAGGAAGATGATGGAGAAGCAGCAAGAGAAAAGCTTTTATCACCAATATCAAAAGAATTGATTCCTCTTTCTGATATTTGCAAATTGCATTTGCTTCGTCGATTTAATATTGAAACGAAGGGAACAAAGACTGACATATTCATTTGGAAAACAATTTTACAGCAACAAAAGAATCTAAAAAGACTCTTTTTTAACTGGTTATGCATAGATTCTTTTGGATACGAAATGCGTTCAGGACAGATGGGATTCCCTTGGTTTCATTTTAAAGCTCCAATTGAACAATCATCTACAACATTAGTTTTTGTGATGTTGTTCAATTTATCACTGTTTGACTCAGACAGTAATAGAGTTATTCCTTTTGATTTGGAAATATTTAGAAGTTGTTTTCATTTAAAATATCTTTACCTTCAATGTAGAGAGAATCATACAATACTTCCAGTAGCTGAAAATAACGAAGACGAAGAAAGAGTTCCAATTCCATTAAGACAATCTGAAGTTCAGTCAATTATAAACGCTTGTGAGCTTCCTAGCTCTTTACCACGACTTGAAATATGTCATTTTCCCATGTTAACTTCAGACATTCATTCCATGATCTCAAAACTTTGTAATTTTGAAAGCCTAACTTTAAAGGAATGTGGAAGGACAGATAGGTTTGGGGTAGATGCTGATGTTTTAAAAGCATTGGGAAGATTAGAAAAATTGACGTATTTCAATGTGATTGGATGTAAGGATGCAAATGAGTTAGAAATATTATATGAATCAATGACATCTGAGAAGCCGAGGTTGTTTTTTAAGAAAATGAACACAAATCATCGTTCTTCTGCTTTTAGATAATCTTTTAATATAATTTACCAAACTAATGCCTACTATGAAATAAAAGTTAAATACTAAATCCAATATTTCCAAAATTGCCTTTACCGGAATGCTACATTAAATACTTCAAATTTTGTCACACTCGCTCATCACGTCATCACTTTCCTGTTCCAGATAAAATAGTTTTGTCTGGAAAATTTCCCTTGCATTTATTATGTAGAACCACGGCCACAAAATTAATGGCGACATGACGCCAGTTTTTACTGAATCTTGTTTGCCTCATGTAATTTGTAAAATTACGTCACCAATAAATAATGAAGGGTATCATTTTCCTTATATATATATATATAGTCCTCCATTATTAAGGTAATCTATTTTTATGGGAAAACCTATATTATTTCTTTTTATGATATACGTATCCGCAAACATTGTTGGGGATGTGGTAGATTTAAATTTACGTAATTTACATTATCATTAATTAGTTAAACTGTCTTTAAAGTTTAGCTGAATTATCACTAACTCCAACAACACCCTTTTTCAAGAATTCTTCAATTTCTTTAACACCATATCCACTCTCTTTAAGTATCTCAATGCTATGTTCCCCTACTTGAGGGTCTCTGCAGCTCTTTGGAGCTCTTCCTGGAGTTCTGGACAATTTGGGGGCAGGTTGTGGTTCCCATCTTCCATTTTCATTTTCAACAAATGCATCTCGTTGCTTATTAAGGGAATGGAGTGGAGCCTCCTCCAGTTCTAACACTGGAGTAACACAAGCATCTAGTTTATCAAATACTTGGGTCCATTCTTCTTGTGTTTTTGTACAAAAAATATTTTGAATCCTTTCTTTCCCTTCATCAAAATCAGAAAATTGTTCAACACATTGTTCCGATAGGCCAAGCCCTTGGAGCAATTGTGCATAAAACTGCGGCTCCAGGGAACCAATTGCCATGAATTTCCCATCCTTTGTTTTATAAGTATTGTAAAAATGAGCACCACTGTCCAACCTAAAATAAAACTAATTATGGTTGCCACCAATTAAATGATAAATTACCAATTATTCCCCCGAGATTGACCCCAAATTGGTAGTTCTTGCGTTTTGAAAACAAAAGAGCTCACATAAGCTGCCCCTTCCACCATACTTACGTCAACCACCTTCATTATTTTTGGTCAACAAAAGTTGCATTAATTAAGGACCCCACTTACTTGACCTTTACCAGATTTAGTTCTTTCAAACAAGCTCATTAATATTCCTACAACACAAGTTAAACCCCCACCGGCAAAATCCGCTAAAAGATTAATGGGTGGGGTTGGATATTCATCTTTTCTACCAAGTCTTGATAATATCCCTACCACAAAGACATTTTTAGCATGGGAAATCACTCTTGTAGTAAGTACCAGACATTGCCACATAGTTTATATCATGTCCAGCCTTTTTGACGAAAGGCCCTGTTTGACCGTAGCCTGAAAGCCTTGCGTATATTAAGCCGGGATTCAATTGTTGCAGTGTTTCCGGTCCTAAATTCAACTTTTCCATTACACCCGGTCTGAATGGTTCTATTAAAACGTCGGCTGTGGAGGCCAACTTTTGTACAAGGATTTGACCCTTAGGTTCCTTAAGGTTTACTGCGATTGATCTTTTTCCACGTGCCAACTTATCCATTACAATTCCACTCCCGGAAGCCTATTTTTTCCCGTAGAATATTATTGAGAATATTATTATTCTAAGTTGGAATATGTAAATAACATACTCTGTCTATTCGTACAACAGTTGCACCAAAATCAGCCAATACCATACCTAAAATTATGGAATTTTTAGCGTTTAAACGTTTTGAAATGTAGAACGGTTTTACCACAGAAAGGAGCAGGTGCAAGGCCTGCCATTTCAATAACCCGAATCCCTTTTAATGCCATTTTTATAATTTTATTTCAACTTTTAGCCAACCTTTTACTTCCCGGACAGTTAAGACAAATGTAAAAGCGAATTAATGACACAACAAGATACAGTAGTGGGTTGAGAAAATGAGATTTTTTTTTAACTTTTTTAATTTCATATCATTTATATCATTTATATCATTTTGAGAGTCATTGATGTCATTCATTGATTCATTAAGGGGTCAACAAAGTCAATCGAATCAATGCAATAAAGTGAAGTCTACCTAGAAATGCTTTACAATTCATCATTTTGATGGTTTCGCTACATGATTGTCCTGAGATTCGAATTCTGAATTTTCTTTCTGTATTTGCTTTACTTTTTGAAATTCATTGTAATGAGCTTTTCGTTGTACTTCAAAATTTGACTTTGTTGGATCCCTGTTTGTGGTGGTGCTGCTAGCTGTTTTATTTTCATCAACATTTGTCGTACGGGGTTGACGAGTTTTATCAAGAAGGATTTGTGATAAAAGTCCTGGATCCACGGGCCCGGCGATGTTGCTTCCATGAGCTGTTATGGACATATCCAGACTTGTACGTTTGGAACTTGTGGTTTCTTCAGGCTCAGAGTATTCATGGTATGGGGTTTTAGGCTCGTCAATTGAATCAAAGCCGTAATCTTTATCTGAAGGATGGTATGTTTGAAGGATGTTCATTTCATCAAAATGAGCCTTAGATGAGTCATGTACATCAATGGGGGCTACAGTGTTATGAATGGAGTCGGAATTTGGGGATTGAGTAGTAGCTATAAATATTAAGATGTGTAATATAAGGCAACGTTTGAAAATATGTAGATGTGATCAAATAATTACTTTTCTTTAAGATGCCTTTCCGAGATGGATTATTTTTAGACATTTTCAGAATGCTTGCTGATTTTTTTCCCTTTAATTATAAACAAAGAATTCCCAGATGGCTAATGATGAAGGAGTAGTTCCAAAGTTTCCATGCTTATCTTTGTACATTGAAATCAACTAATAATAATAAACATATGGTGTCCAAGCTCGTGCCTGGGACAAGTAGATAAATTTTATCAACCAAGAATGAACACGAAATAATTATTAGGTTAAGAGTAATGAAGTTATTATGGAATAAAAGGCTCATCCGGAACTAAACAAAGTGTTTAGTTCATGCTTAGTATTCATGATGACGATATTATTCTCCATTATCAAAACCAAAAGTAACTACATCCAACCGCAAACAACCCAGTTGTAATATTTCAGCTGCTAATGATTTTTTCAGTTAATAATTAACACAATATAAATGTGTAGTGTCACTCCATGTTCTGAACTTTGCTTGAAACCACGCACAAGGATGTTATTTCTTAATTGAAGGACCTGTGTCATACACAATAGTACTTGATATAATAAACCTGCTTCTTACGTGTTATTTACAAACAAATATAATCAATTGTCATAAAACTAGACCAGGTTTATTTTCCAACATTTAAATTTTTTCAAAGTAAAGGAAAGCGACAATTGTTTCAACCGTTTAACAATTGCATAGCGCTATGAGTGTGAACTGGAGGGTTAAAAGTGGTAAATTTATGGATTACTCAGAGTTTCATTATTTAATGTAATTTTGGTGACTCCTACCATTTAACAGTGAAAATAATCTCATTAAAACCAGGGATCAAACTACATTAAAAGAAATGAATTAACTAGTTTCCAATTTCATTTCAAATGTCAATGTTAGCGTAGTGTCGTTGTTCTTCTCAAATTGTGATCTCAAGATTATTAAGAATTATTTAATTCGAATAGTGCCATGTTTGAAATAACTAATTCCAGAAGCCATACAGTCTTAAGTTTGATTGTATTATTAGTAATTAATTGTGTGAATTCTACCCCAACCAATTCTTCAGACATATCAGCAATACAAAGTAAAGAAAATCAAAGTGCCTTTGAGTTAAGGAAGTGTTGTCAACCAAATGACAAATTACAAATTACGAATTCCACAGAAGGGAGAACAATATATGAATGTGTTGAGAGTAATAGTGGTAATGTGATTAAATTATAAGGACCTACAATTTTGCATTCTTGAAAGATTTTTTTTTTCAGCATTTAACCCTGCATTGTTTAAAAATGCAAAAACACACTTTAGGGAACACGTTGATTTAAGAAATATCAAAAAACCGTACAAATACAGCATCGGATTTCCAAACTGTAGTTTCAAAGTTTTAGACAACAATTTGGATATTTGGTATGCTCATGGAGCCATTTATTATTAAATAGTTTCAAAGAATTGAGTAAAATAATTTGTAGGTTTAAAATCCAGGAAACTGGAGATGTATTGGTGGGATTAAAATTTTGGTTTGTACCAGTATGGCTTCCGGTTGCAAAATCTAATCAATCCTTTTGTCTTGATGAACTTGATCCAAGTTCAAAGAAGGAATTAGCTGATGGACAAAATTCACATAATATTTTTCATACAAATCAAGTCCTCCTTCATTGCGGAATTCAAGGCTTTGATGGCTATGTATGAAATAATTTATGCATGAATATGAAACTTGTAATTGAAATTCTTCCAGCTATTTCATCGTATTTTGTTTGGGGGGCTTTGCTGTTCAGCTGCATCAATTATTTTCCTGTAATACATACAAACTTTTGATTTTTGAATTACAGTAGCACTTTAATTTGCAGCCTTTTGATCATTTATTTGTCGATATATGATCGGCAAAACTTGGCAGGCTGGACGCAATTCAATATATTTGTTGCCGTGTTCTTTGTTTTCTTGATGGAGGGTGTGCGGACGCTATTGGACTATGACGCGACGTTAATCCAGGCCACAACTTCCTGTATGATTATCGGTTAGTATACAATTCCTCCAATTGTTTTGTAATCTCTTGCCTTTAATAATTGTGGTTTGGCATTGAAGAGATAATTGGAATTAGTTAATTAATCATTTATTTTCAGCTGGAGTTGCTCAATACTTTTTCTTTGCCTTGAATACAACCTGGTGTGTCATGAATTTTGATTTGTTTTGGACGTTTTGGTATGAACCATCTGAATGACGGGGGTAGGCTACAATTCACAGATTTTTTACTACAGGAAATTGGAAAGTAGTTCAAAAGGAACGCAAGGTCATGGGAAACGAATTTTTATTTATTTTTTGTTCTCCTGGGTTGTACCCTTTCTAGTCATTGTTGTTGCCTTCGGAATTATTCATTTCAAAGCGTAAGCATTGTTTGAAAGCACTTAATACAATTTATTTAATGAATCAATAATGTTTATTGAATTGCATGTTGTTCAGAAACGCTTCAAAGCAAAGGATGGAAGGAGTATATGCATTTGCACATCGTCGTTGCTCATCGCCAATTAGAGAATTTGGATTTCAGACTCAAGGCGTTATGTTCATTTGTAACGCTTTGTTTTTTATTTTCACAGCCTTTTTGATATGGAGGCATCGCAGAGGGATTAATATTAGCAAAAGAAATTCGAGAAAAGAGAGACACACTTGGCAATCGTAAGAAATGGTTACAACGTTTCAAACCTTACGTTTTCTCTTGAAATTCAGAGTTGTTCTATTTGGGAAACTCCTAATTGTAATGGGCGTGTCATCAATTACAATCCCTTTAAATTTCTTTTTTGCGAGTGACGATCCTTTAAACCCAGTCGAAGTGTTGATTCGAATGATTCATTTTATTCCAGTTGTCGGAATCTTTTTCATTTTTGGGTTTAATGAAAAAAATCTCAGTCTACTCAAGCAGAAATACCCAAATTTTGGAAGTAAGAGTAATGTCTATCCTTGAAAGTTCAATGGTATAAATATTGAATTTTTAGAGGTTATGGGAATCTCAATATTTACAGCCAAAAATACCACAGACACTAATCCGTCTCAGAGTATAGGAAAAGAAAACCAAAATTGTACAGACCTATGATTATTAATATTCTTGGAGAGCTTATTGTCGTAATTTTATACGGAAAATGCGAATAAAATATGGTCACAAAATCGCAATTACATTATTCTATTTAATAAATAATAAACAAGCGGAATTTCTATTTTGGAGTATAACTTTTTTATTACTAACAAAATCAATTATTAAACAAGGAAAGCAATTATTAGTTACGTGTAAATTTATCCTTCAATATCTACAAACAATAATACTAATAATAGGTATGTTATAAATTGAGACAGCAAGAACTGAATACTTTGTAAACTAAATTTTGTTCCACTATTTCTCTTTGTAACATTCTCATTAGTGGTTTTAGGTAAGGTGACTATTTTTTCACTACTATCAAGAATAAACACAGATCCCTCCAGGAAACTAATTGATGAATGGGAAAGCATATGAAATAAATCTTGTACTGCGGATGTATCAATTTCAATAGGAGATTTTAAACATCTTTTCAAATTGACAGCATGGCTATGTACATTTAGTGCTTGTGATGAAATTCTTACTGTAGTATCGAGAGGATTTACATACAGCATTTTGCTCAAAAGACGAAATAGTTCTGGATCCTTTATTTCACTGAAATTTGCTGCACATCCAATCACCATTGCATATTGATCGTTTAGATGAAAACTTGGTTGGGAATAGTAGCTTTCTTGTATAATACCAAATAAAGGTTCGCCATATATTGGTGCTTTGGACACGGCAATTCCATTAAGCTCAGCAAAATTTCCAATTCCATAAAAGCAAAAAGGTACCCTATTGACTTTTTGGTAAATGAATTCATAAAGCTGAGTTAAAGTAAAGTTCCCTGGGGGTGGAAGATTAATTGCAAATGAAGCATCTGGCTCAGCATCCTTTTGAACAAGAATTGCAAATTGGCTTCTAAATGATGAACCTTAAATATTGCAGATTTACTGTCGATTCTTCAAATTCATATTAACCTTACCAGTCACTGTTTGGAAATATGTGGCACTGCTGTTATCCGTATTTCTGACCATTGCAATTTTGTTGCAATAAACTGCCTCACCCATACCACTCAAAGATCCAATTGCTCCAGCCCCAAGACCTAAGATCCCAGACGTCTCACTCGTCCAATGCGTATTTTTTGCCTGTTCGGTAACCTTTCCTTGAAGCACATCGTTAACATCTCCAATGATCCCAATGGAGGGCGGAGTCTTTAGTCGCTGGACAAAGCTAGAGTTTGAAGATTGTTGATGGAGGTGGAAATGCCACCCAGTTGGAAATTGCAAATCAACGTCGCAAACCAAACGTTTTGATGGAATGCAAAAAATTTCAGTAACAAGTAGCACTAGAGTAGAGCAATATTGCAACAGTTTCATATTAATGTAGGATATAAAATGAAATATGTGCTTCGATGAATGAAACTTTGATGAAGGAATGTTAAAATTAAATGTTTTATAAAATAAAGGCTTTTGCTTGTGGTTTAGTGAATGAAAATGAAAAATTTGCTTAATAATGGTTGACGTAATAAATGTATCCTCACGATTAAATTAGTTCCAGAAATTATCCATGTTATTTTGCACAGGGAAGCTTATGTATACATATGCAGTAATTTTTTATTACTATACATACCTGTGATAATTTCGGACTTGTCCAACTCCAACCTCGTTGCAATTACTTAAAATGTTGCAATTTGATTGGGGTTTGGCCATATCTATAAATATACACACCAACTACATAATTACTTGTTATCTTGCAAAACACCGTAAACACTTTAAAAATAAAAATGAGGTAATTGTTATATTGAATTACAAATTCGCAATACAAAAGCAGAGTAGAATGCGTTCGTGTAAGAAGGTGTCACTAATTGATGCAAGTTTACATAAATGCAAATTAATTACACGGTATCTTGCATTATTATTATTCATTTCATTCTTACCTACCATTCATCATGTAATTTTAATTTGCTTGTAGATCAGCATTTCTCGGAGTGAAAGAAATTATAAATGTTTTTATTTAAGACATGACATCCATTGTCTAAACTCCCCAGAGGATATGCAATAATGAAATTTTGAAATAATAAATTAGTTGAATGAGAAGAGACAAGGTTTGATACAATACATATAAATCTTGATGAAAGAAAGGTAATATGGAGAATGGTAATTCAATTCTTACATTACAGACTTGATTGATTCCAGTAGCGGAAATAAAGTTTGGTTTGAATTATATGTAAATTTGCTCAGTTTATAATGAATCATATTCATAACCAATAAATAACAGAAACTTCAGAAAGCAAAACCACTTCCGTTTTCTTCTAATTATAAAATTTATTTTTATTGAATGGTTGAATCTGTCATCCATACATTTAGACATATATGTATATGTATATGTACTTGTACTTGTATTGAATCCCTTTCCACAATGTGCATTGGTTTCTACTTTTTTGACATCGTAGTTAATGTCACTTAGATTTCAGAAGCGTGTAGGCAATTAACCTTCAGCAACCAAAATGTCACTGATAAATCACATATTATTTAGTTACTTGTTTTTTTCTCAGATTTTGGGCACAATCTTTTCCAACGACTTTAAAGAACTAGAGAAAGCAAAAGAATGTTTCCCAGGATTAGGACAAGGAATCGTTCAGTGTCAATTTTGGATTTCTAAATTTGCGTCCCAAAATCTTTCAATGAGTTGCATTGATCCATTCACTACGAAACAAACCCAAAAGTCCTTAGTGATTGAAGGAGAATTTCGCATTCTAAAAATCAATTGCACTGCAAATTTTGCCGTTGATTTTATTTATCATGGGACTCTACCGACGGAAGCCTTGTTTATTGAATGGAAAAAGCAAATTATTCCTTTTGATATGCTTGAAAGCCCAAGTCAAAACTACACCGTTGAGGTCCTGATTTACAGTAACGAAGAACTTTTCCAGTATTTCAACGATCCAAAAAATAGCTACTATGAAAATCCCAATGACTTTTTACCATTAAAGACAAAACACGTGTACTCAAGATCAGGAAATTATTCATTCCCAGGAATATTTCAGAAACAACTCGGAACCTGGTTTTATCTTTTCCTAGAAGGTGAGAACTCAATGAAATGAGACGACTGATGTTTTGTGCTTCTGAAAATTAATAACTAATATTATTAGACACCGAAGAGCCCATGTTTTTAAGAAATCCTCGCACCGTCTCGGTTTACACTGATGGGCAATCATTTATCGTTCCTTGTCTACCGTCTCATCACAGTGCCACGGTAGAAGGTAGACAAGATATTTTGGAAGATCTTTCTAACGACTATGTGTATTTGGACAAGAAAAAATGGAATCCCGTTGTTGGATATGCTTTCAGTATCAATGATAATCTTGGTGTTAATTATTCGTGCAGGATAATTAATAATTCGACCGGAACCAAGAGTATTCTTGATACTATTTATTACAACTACGACAATCGAAAAAATGGTTTGTAATTTGATTGATTTTGTAATTTTTAAGTCCTGATAAATTTATGCCTTAGAACAACCTTACTTTGCACTGGATCCAATTTTACAAGCAGTTGATCTCATTGAAATGGATGCAGAAACACCTCAAACTGAAGATGGTTATGTGAAATATATTCGTCCAATATGTAGGATAAAAGATCATCAAATACATAAAGTGCGATCGGATAAAATACAATTGATAAGTGTTCCAGCTCCAAATTTTGGTTTCATGAGACACGTTAATCATTTCGCAATGCCGGTAATGTCCTTTGCATCAAAAAGTGTCACTTATCATTTGATTAGAAATTTGTCAACAAAAGTTATTCCGCTAAAATAACGAAGGGTGAATTTAATAAGTATGATCCGCTACTAGGGGAATTGAAACAAACGGTGGGTCAAAATAAACGAATGTGGACGGCATACTGTGGGACAGAAAATTCTGAGAAAATCGTTGATTTTGGATCTGCAATTATACTTTATAAAACTGTTAGATTTAATTTTGGATTAGGTAATGCCCCGCTTGTGCTTTAATGCTCCATGTCTAGAAACTTTTATCTATAGATTGGGCAACGTTCGATAGAAGCAATTCTGCAATCGAAACACATTTTGGAATATCCACGCTGCCTCCTGGTTCAAAATTATTCATTGGAACTGAAACTATTTTTGAATGTAGATCAAATGTCCCTGTAACCGTTAAGCCTTTTGTTTGGTACCTGGTATTGAAAAATGGGACTAGAATACAAGGCATGTATCCAAAGAATATTAATGAATGATATTTTACTATAAAATTGGAATTGATGTAGATCACATTGACTATGATTTAAACTACGATACTTCAACACGTAGAATTAAAATTGAACCAGAATTGAAACTTGTACAATGTGCTGCAAGTTACTGGTATTCTGATTTTTGGAGAAATATTTCATACAATGTGGAAGCTGTTGCGAAAAGTGAGAGATTGAAATCAAGAAATGAAATATGTATTATTATTTTTAAACACGATTATGTTTAGATCCAACTCGTCCAATAATCGGAAGATTAGATGAAGAATACAAAATTCCTGAAGGATCTAATAATATAAATATCCCATGTTATGCTGAATCAGGGGAACCAGTTCCAATTGTTTGGATAGGTTTGATTACAATGAAATATTATTAATGTACATTATATTAACTAATTTTACAATTTGACTTACAGAAAAGGATGGACAAGTATGTATATAACAATTAAATAAATAATTATTAGGTGTATTAAGTAACGTTTCCGGGTTTGTTTCTTTATATTACAGAAAGTGAGTGAAGCAGAACACAATTTCACTAATTTAATTTTCCACAAAGTGAAGCCCAGTGACGATGGTCTATATTTTTGCGTGGCGTCAAATTTTTATAACACTACAAAATCTTTTCGCGTTATTGTAGTAGGTAAAATGAATTTCAGCATATTGGCAGTATATTCATTTATATGAATATAATGTAATTCTACAGAGTCCAATTTGATTTTGATACTTGCAATCGCATTACCACTTCTGTTTTTGTTATTTTTAATAATTGGAGTATTTGTGTACAATCGATTGAAGCAGAAAGATAATGTTAGTTATTTCAAAATCTTTATGATTTTACATGAGCAACTTTTTGGTGTAGAACGGTCTCACGAAGCAGGAGGTGGAGGATTTTATGAAAGGACTGACAAAGGAGCAGGCACAAATAGCTCCTGCCCAAGATGGCAATGATTACGTGCAAATGCAACAGCACGAATTTGCACAAATGCGACCTTACGTAAAGGAGTATGAAATTCCATTGCAGCGTTTCAACGTTGGTAATATTGTAGTTATCTGGAGAAGAAGGTGATATTTAAAATGAATTTTAGATGAATCAAAAGTCCTGGGTAAAGGGCAGTTTGGTCTTGTTCTTGTTGGGAGTGTGGACAAAAAAAAAGTAGCCGTTAAAACGATTCAGAGAAACGCAGACAAACAATATCTCAAAGCCCTTCTTTCGGAATTAAAAATAATGATTCATCTTGGAAAGCATGAAAATTTAATCGAATTAATTGGAGCAAATACCAAAGACTTGAAACGTGGGTTTGTCTATGTATTTGTCCAGTTCATGGAAAATGGGAATCTTCAAAGCTTTTTGAGAAATAACAAAGCTTACTACACCCATACAATGACGTTAGACTTGAGAAACACGGGTCATGTTGTAATTTTATCTTTTTTAGAACTTCCGGAGCACAAAGGAAAAATGCAAAAGTGTTTGGACCTATTGACTTGATTGTTTGGTGCAAACAAATTGCTAATGCAATGGATTATCTTGCATCTAAAAATGTTATACACGGGGATTTAGGTACATAAGTTGTTCTATTTAACAAGATTAATTTGGCATCGGCCTTTAGCATCAAGGAATGTGCTTCTTGATGAAAATAAAGTAGCAAGGGTTACAGATTTTGGCCTAAGTCGTCAACTTTATGATTACAATGACTACATCAAAAAAAACCAAGAACCTCTTCCCTGGCGTTGGTAATTTATCATACATATACAATAATTTGCACATTGTAGAAGATAATACATTTCATTTTGAACACAAAATGATTGCAGGATGGCATTAGAATCACTAAAGTTCATGACGTTCAATAAAAATTCGGACATTTGGGCACTGGGAATTTGTTATTGGGAAATATTTTCACTTGGTGAAATACCTTATCCAGGATATTCATGGAACTTAGATTTCATTCAAGATCTGGAAAACGGTCTTAGAATGGGAAAGCCGAAATATGGGAATGACGAACAGTACGTTTGAGTATTAAATTAAATTATTATTGAAACGCAAACTAATATTCAAACAAATAGATTGGCTTTAATGACGGAATGTTGGAATGATGACCCATCACTACGACCATCATTCATCGAAATCAAACGACGTTTAGAAGAAATGCTCAAAGAACAAGGGGTACAGAATGACGCAAATTGTGTCGAGGCTAAACCTGCTGCAAACGAAGAAAATAACGAGCTTCATTATCAAAATGCTTTAAATTTGGACGGAGACTATCACAATATTTCAGTCCAAGGATACACAAATGCTTAAAGTGATGCTATCCGTTATCGTTAAAGCAAGGAAATATTTAATGTGCTTTTTTGGACATTCCATCATTGCATTCACTTAAAAATTGTAAAAGTATATATATGTATGCAATTAATCTTGTTTGGAGGATGTGCATACATAACTCTGTTACTCTGTTTTAATGATTAATCTCAGCTTAATAAAAAGTCGTAATGAATATTTATCATTGAAGTTGCGAAAGACAAAACTGTAAAGGAATATATTTAACTAAGAAAAGTATTTATGTATTCGGCGGTGTCTTCACGTTTGTATCATATTTATTCGCTTTAGTCAAGCCCATCATGTATTCTTGACCTTTGTCAGCTTGTAGCATGCTGGAAATATTAATTATATATTCGTGCCTTTAAAACTGTTTCTTTTGCTGTAAATTCTGCATTTAATTTAACAAAAATGAAATTTCACAATTCCGTCAGCATTTCCTTTGTTACAATTTATTTAAATGTGGGCTCACTTTATTCCCAGTTTATAAACATTTCTACAAACACTTGGCATAAAGGTATTCTACTTTTAATGTAAAGCCTATTCTTATTAATATTGATAAAAATCATGAACTCTAAGGGCACTCAATGGTTCTGGAAGTGAAAAAATGTGTCCCATTCTTAGAATCTCCATTTAATCATTCAATCTCATCAGTGAACACACACGGAAGTTGTTTGCATTTATATAACGAACAAGGATGCAAAGGACCTTTCATAATTATGAAACCTGGAACACCCACCCATAGTGATCTGTCTTTTTATCAGGGATTTGATGAAGCAATACTCTCAATTGGGTCCTGTCCTACAGAATGCAGTCCACAATATATTGAAAGGACAATCACATCCTCTGCAATTGCGATATATACCGAAGAAGAATATAAAGGTAAAATATTACCTATAAGGGCATTTCGCCTTAATCAATTTATTTATTAACTTTTAGGATATGAGGATTTGGTGACTCTCTCTCCAAAAACTTGTCATCAACTTCCTCTAAGACATATTAACAAATTGTCGTCATTGAAATTTGTAAACACTAGTGATAAATGTGTGCAAATCTATGATACATTAGATTGCTCCGGAGATCCAATGAGAATTGTTCCAAACTCACCTTTACTGTATAGCTTAAGATTTTGGAATATCGAAGAAAGAGCTAAATCAATAGGATACTGTGGCTTTAATTGTGACAGCATTGTTACCCTTTTCAATGAAAAAGACTTCAATGGTATGGGAAATCTTTCCTTATGTTTTATGTTTTTACCAATGAATGTGTTTCCAGGAAAAGACGTCTCATTAAGGGTTTCATCAGGCTGTGTGAATGTTGATGGTTGGGAAAACGTGACTGAATCCATTATAATTAACGAGGACTGCATGGAGATTTTTGAGCATAAAAACTGCATCCTTCAAGGAAATCATCAAAAACTGAAGAACATTTCCATTCCAGATTTTAAAATACAGTTTCCCGAAATTGGATCCATCCGAAACTGTAAAAACGCTAAAACCTCTTCAAAAGTAAAGGAACAATATACAGTGGAATCATTAAATAATCTTGGATATTCAAATGCTTTAATTCTAATGGGTGTAATATGTTTTATATTATTGCTTTTGATACTAGCAAAGCGATTGATAAAACATAAACGACGATATCGAAGGGGCAAAATCTTTACGAAACAGGACATTAACGAATTTTTAATTGGAGATGCAAATGTTCAATATATTAATTGTTCAACTTCTATCACAATGTCGGAGGTTGATGGTAATACATACGCCTGTTCCGTACCTTACGATATGAAATATGAAATACCTCGGGAACTTATTTGGATTGGTATTATTTGAAAACCACAAGGTTCCAAACTACTTTTATTTTCCAGATAAAAAACATGTTTTGGGAAAAGGAGAATTTGCTGTTGTTTATGAAGGAAAGATACAACGCTCTGCATCCCATCAAAAAATTCCCGTTGGTATAAAGACTTTTAAACCAAATGCGGATGAAGAGTACTTCAAAGAAGTACTCAAAGAAATAAAAACAATGGCTTATGTAGGAGAACATCCTCACATCCTCCGCATGGTTGGATGCTGCACTAAAAATTTAGAGTCAGAACTTTTAATTATGACGGAATTATGTGTGGGTGGTAGTTTAGAGATATTTTTAAAAAGTAGTCGAAGTTATTACTTCAACCTTGTCGTGAAGGGACAAATATCAATTGAGACGATAACAAAAAATAGACAAAGGTAAGCCCTTCAACAATTGTTAGTTTCACAAATTTTAATTCAATGTAGGAATTATGTCCACATACAAACCCCAAGTTCAATTAATTTTAATACATTTCATTTGCTTGACTGGGCAAATGAAGTATCCGATGGAATGTTATACTTGACATCGAAAAAAGTATGACAATTATATGTAATGTGTGATTTTAAATGCAACCGATCTAATCTAGCTCGTACACGGAGACGTCTCAAGTCGCAACATTTTATTAAGTTCTAACAATCAAGCTAAAATTTCTGATTTTGGTCTTTCCAAAAAACTTTATCAATACAGCAAATGCAAAAGAAAGGAGCAGGTAACATGTGTAATTGATGCTAGTTTGACGGTACTGCTATGCCATTCTTATGCTACATAATCATGTTAGGTACCTATTCCTTGGAAGTGGTCAGCAATTGAGGTTTTAACGGACTCTGAATACAGTGAATTTTCAGACGTTTGGGCCTATGGGATATTCTTGTATGAACTATTTTCACTTGGCGAGGCCCCCTATCCAGGGTTAGTTTGGGGGCAGGATTTTTTGTCTGCGCTCAAAGACGGATTGCGCCCATCCAAACCCAACTTTGCAACCTCCGACTGGTACTATTACAGGCATGATTGTTTACAAGCCTCAATCTAAACATTAGTGTTTACAGCTATAATCTTATGTTGGAATGCTGGAAGGAAAATCCACGTGAAAGGATTTCCTTTAGGGAAATTAAAGAGAAAATGACGGAATTCATTCAAGACACAAGCAAACTTCGTATTCAGTACCAACGTGGAACTGGTATTGATAAGATGCGAATTTAATAAGCATTTAACATAAATAAGCCAAAGAAAAAAGTTGAGATTCTACTTTTCCAACAACTATTTTTCACTGAAAAATATTTAAATATCCAAATTATTCTTCAACCATATTTACAAATGTATTTATTTAAGGGTATGTACTTACTACGACTTTTTAAGATGAGAGAAACTATCAAAACAGAGTAAAAGAGTTATGTATATACATACATACTACAAGCAAGAAAAACATTATATTTCTTGCCTATATTTACAATTACGTAAATATTCAGTGAATGCAATGAATGAATGTCAAAATAATTACATTATTTGCTTCCTCTAATTATACATCGTCACATTTAACCTCATAACAACTCAATTGATTTTTCAAAAATAACAATTAAAAGCTGAATTAATATTTATATTGCTCCCCTTGTCAACTTGTTTAATTTTTAGCCCGAGTCAGGGCTTATGTACCCTTCATGTCTGTCTGTCTGTCTGTCTGTCTGTCTGTCTGGGACACTCTAGGGGTCGAACGGGTGAAGATTTGGATGAAATTTGGCACCAATACACATT
>JAAOWG010000427.1:0-18885 GCA_036491945.1 Paranurophorus simplex
CTCTCTACTTTCCCTTTTTCCTTTAAAAAAAGAAAGAAGGGGGGGGGGGGGTGTTTTCAAGTGGGAATAAAATTACCGTAACATATAAAGAATATCTCCATTTGGATTAATTCTTACGAGAACGTTCGGCACCTTTGGGTTACCAATTAATCTTATTTATTCTCCTTAAAGTGAACTTACGGTTACAAATTGGAAATCTGGAATTTAAATTGTAAACAAAAGAAAGAAATATGGTGCAAACCTGCTTCTTTCCCATTTGGAAAGTAAACTGAAATTTTAATATATTGCAATGCTGTAGAATTTTGCTTTAAAACAAGAAGCTCTCTTTTCCTACCTTCCGGTTTCCAAATTGCTTTTACTAAATTTGGATCATTTAGATCCAAAGGTCGTTTAAATTCCGGACTCTGTAGTCGCTCATCTCTCCATTTTTGACGTAAGAATAAATCCACCTTAAAAATAAGTTTTTTTTATAGCTATCTACCAAGATAGGGGGAGGAACCTTGTAGTCCTGTAACAAAGAGAAAGGATTTAGGGATGGTAATTTATTAAGCTTAAAATATAAAAGATGTTAAGCTTAAATAATATTGCGTAATATTGCAGAATTGCACAAGCCGAAAGTAAAACAAAAGCTTGGTGGAAACCCTATACCATTGTAACTGGATTGGGAGCTGTGGGAAAAAGCTTTTATTAATCTTCCTTTTAATCATGTAATTCATACATCCAAAACTCCTCACAAATAGCTCCACATAGACTCTGGTTGGGGTTGTATTATCTAAATTGAAAGATGAATCTTTCAATCTTTTCCTTTGAAAAAAAAGGGTTTATGTTCTTACTTAAATGGTTTGTAGGAGTTGCTCTCCTGTCATAGTTTCGCTTGAGTAGTTTATCCAAGATCCCAAGATCTTCAATGGTCGCACCCCACCTGCTCAAAAAACTTGAAGAAATCTGACAGCTTTTTGACAATCAAGTTTTGGAATTGAGATTTTTACAATACCTCCCACTGACCCTTTATAAAAATGATCCCCATAAAAAAAGCTCTAAAAAAGGATGACAGATAAAATCCTTTCTGGCAAAAAAAAACTGGAACAGACAGGGTTTTTCCAGAACATGCAATTCCTAATCAAAAGGGAATCATTGATAGAGATAAGTAACAAAAAAAAAACAAAAAATTAGACGATGATTAATGCATATCGATGAAAAGGGAATGGCGTCGAAAGATCTATCCCAAATTCACAAAGTTTTGTTCAAAAGCCCAATAAATCCATTGCTTTAAAAACCGCAACACAAGAGTTTTTGGATGTTTTAGATTTATTTTGTAATCCTTATTGAAGTAAAGATGCAAATGCTCTGACAGCCTTTTATTACTTTTCTTATTTACTCATAAATCTTTAGAAAAAAAAGTAAAGCATGTAGGAGGAAAGTGATTCGGAGAATCTCAAGATTACAAGATGGAACGCATGACCTGGTAGACAAATAGAAGAAACAATGGAAGAGTTTTGAAGGATGTTTCACTTCCCCAAAAAACATTACAATAGATAATGACAGGAGTTGAAGTGGAGAAAGTTAATGCTTTTACTCCATTTTAGCACTTGGGAGGTGGAGAATGAGAATAAATGTGGAAACCTAAACTTTTTATGTAATTTAAAACTTAAAGAGTTATGTTTCTTATGAATATCATTCCACTTAAACAGTCTGAGCACATATTATAAGCACTTAAAAGAACAAGGGATTTTTAGGGGAAAGTGAATGCTATGAAATATTCAGGGCCTTCCTTGAGATAAAATGATAAAATGCATGCAATCAATTTATTCCTTTGAAGCTTAGATTTTAAGATGTTCAATCTTAATGAAGGGCTAATTGAATACTTAAACTTTCACCCCACTACCTATATAAGCAGTATTTTGTTAAGGATGAAATATTTTTGATATTTAATTCCTAAAGGGAAAATGTGGTTGTGGTTGAAGAAAGTGGGTTTGACACTATTTATTTATTCATGCAACAAATCATGATTTCCTTCATTTGCTTTGAAAATTTGGAATTTATTGAATACACCTTGAGCAGCCAAGTATGAAAGGATTTTATTTCCCTCAAGAGAAATAATCTTACGTGATTTGGTAAAGCTGAGACATGATGAGAAGGTGTAGTAAATAACTTTGAATTTTATCCATTTTTCACAATTTTCTCATAACTTTTACTTTTAGATGCAAGAAAGTTTGAGGTTTGAGAAACTAGGAGTGAATCAGTGTTGACGAGGAAAGTTCCAAATGAGCTTCATTACAGGAATTACACTTGCCTCATATTCACAAAAAAAATATAAATATTTCTGAATAAAATCAAGGGATTCTCACGTACGTAGTTTTGACTTTATTTATTACAAATGCTAGAGAAACGTAAGAAGAGGAAGGGAACGGGGTTCACAATGAACTGATTTGAGAGAGTGAAAGTGCCGAGTGTTTTATGCTCTGCGACGCTTTAATCTACTCATATACCCCAAGCTTATCCACTCCAACTTGTTTATTAACATTGCAACTTATATATTTATGAGAACTAAGTAGACTCAATAGAATGTGGCATTCCCTTCCAAGTCTATTTCGAACACAGGAGGTGATGGACTAATATTTGTCCTTCTAATTAATATTGGTATTGGTAGTCCAACGTCTTTCTTCTTTAAGGAGGGGGGTGAAGAGGGGCAAATTAATCCATTCTTAGGCACATCTTCTTGGATGTTGGTTAATTGAATGAGGTTGGAGGATATTTGAGAAAACATTTCCTCAGGTGAGGGTAACTCTTGAGTCGGGATTGGGGTAGTTAATGAAGGTATTAAAAGTATACCTGGTACTTGATCAATTTCCTGAGTTCCTTGGAATACAATTTCAAATCCTTTTTCAGCAAGAACTTGAGCGTACAGCACTGTTGGGAAATTATATTACAAGGATTACAAGTTGTGAATGGATTTATATACCTGCATATTGTGGACAGACTTGATAAAGTATTCCAGGATGACAAAATGGGAATTGTGTATTTGGAGGTGGAGGGGGTAGCGTCTCATCCATTTCATCCTTTACTTTTAACTTTCTTTTAGCCTTGTCTCTCTTTTTCTTTAGTTTTTTCAGTTTCATTTTTTCCATTTCAAGGACAGAGGGGGGAGGAGGTGAGCGCATTTCTTCACCTTCCGATGATTCAGTACCATCCCCAGGATTAATACCATCCGCAAATTTAACACCTTTCTTTACAACATCGTTGCTTTTATCACTAAAATAAAAATAGAAAGCTCAGAAAAAGTCTTGGTTTCTGAAATCTTGGTTTTCATACCGAAATCCAGCAGATACAAGAATCCCTTTTCCTGGATTAGGAAGTGGAAACGTAATTGCAAAAGGGATAAATGATTCATCTTTTGAGACGTCACAAGTTGGTGAAGTAGATTTATCATCCTTTTCTACTTGGTTGGATTCAGACAACGTGATGGGTCCCATTTCATCTAGTGGTTCAACTAGTGGAGATTGTTGTAATTTGTCCTTAGATTCTTCACATTTGTCCTTAGATTCTTCACATTTGTCCTTAGATTCTTCACATTTGTCCTTAGATTCTTCTTCACATTTGTTCATAGACTCTTCACATTTGTCATTAGATTCCTCTTGTTGAACCTTAATTTCAGAAATCTTCGACTCTAGCTCTTCCTCTAGACAAGCCTGAAATTAAAGCAATTGTAAACTTAAACAAATCAGAAACAAAGTAATCTCAACCAACTGCTTATTTTGCAACTTATGTTCGAGAAAATCTTTGTGCGTAGATTTTAGTAATGAGTATGAACTTATGCAATAAAATGAAGATTTGGTTTTTTGTCTCTCAAAATTCTCATGAGTCAACGGAGTTTTATTATTTTGTAACAATACATAAACTACAAGTGAATGAGTGATTTTATCACATAATTACAATCAACTGTGATAAAAACGAAGAGCATATTAATAAGCAGTTGGCTGAGAATAAGTGATTGAAGAGGTATGGCACAAACTTGTAGTACCTTGATAGATTCCATTATTTTTTCATCAATTTCAACCTTCTGCTCACTTAGGATCACCTAAAAAATCGTTATTATTACCACACCCTTTGGTTATTTAAAAGTAAATGCTGGGTTATTATAAAGGACTGCTACTGCGTTCTTACTTTAAGTTTCTTTTTGTTGTGATGTTTCTTCTTTTTTGTTTTCTTGGGCAGGATTGGTGTAGCATCCTTAGATTCCTGCTGTACAGCTATGGGTAGAGAAAATGGGACAATTGGAACTTTGATGATAATCCTCTTTCCCAAAGATACAGCAATCCCCTTGAAAATAGAGAATATAAGAAAGGGGACATTGTGGATAATTCAAATGGAAATATGAAAATATCTTTTACTGTGTCAGAATTTTCAGCTTCAACTTTAGAAACAATTGTGAATGATCCATTAGGTATATCAGTTGGCATTAGTTCGATAACGTCTCCTTTCTATATATTTTTACATATTTAATTAACAACGATATAAAGAAAGATCAAAACCCTTACCTGAACAATTGTACATTGTTGTCGCTGTTGATGAGCCCTCAAAGGATTTAAAACTTCAGGTTCAACAGTTACATCAGCTATACCATCCATTACAAGAGCAGAACCAAATGCTGGAGTTGTCCACCAAGAAGGAATAGCACTTGGAATGCATCCATCCACTGGCATTGGTGGGGGGAAATGCTGCCCTCCTCCTGGTAAAAATTGATTTCCTTGATAGTAAGGCTCCTGTTGAAAAATTAAAAAAATATACGTTACATATCAACTCATGTAATTATTTAATTAATCCAACACAACACTTTACTATGCTTTACTATACCTGGCTTGGTCCTTGAACTTTTTTAGGAAGATCCATTTTAATTCCCATCTCTCTTTCCAACCTCTCATCCAAACTAACTCTTTTTGGTGAAGAATCGCCAAATTCCTGAACTTCTTCAAAAAACGGCATAGCTCCTAGTCCTGCAGGAAATATTGGAGGAGGTGGATACGGCATTGGATATTGAAACATAATTGGGAGAACAGGAGCAGAAGTTTCATAATATTCAGGATAATGTGGGGGAGGAATATTATTAGATGGAGGTATATTATTAGCTGCAAGCTCAGCATCACTTATTGTAGAATCTGCAACATTTGATTGAATTGGTGGAGAAGTATATTCCTCCTCTCGCCAATGATGATGATGATGATGATGATGACTTCTTTTGTATCTTCGGTCGTATTCATCATGATAAAATTCTTTACTTATTAAATCTCTCAAGTCTCGTTCTTTCTCATCGGAATTAGAATCATCACTCCAATTGGAACTTGAAGGTTTTGAAGGGAGTCTTTTTGAAGTCAAATTAAGTAGATCATCTGTATTTAAATCCTGATTCATAAGAACCCTTTGAAGCAGTTCATCTTGATCAAGTTTTGACAAAAGTTCACGTGTTTCCGAGACTTTTTCATAAGGTTCTATCATTGCCGTGTTGACAAATAGGACGGAAGGTTGTGGCTGGAAAACTCGTTTTAAATTAGAGTGGTCAATTACGTCATGTCTTCTGTTGCCACTACCACTTTCACCCCGTCGACGTCCATCAAATTCTTTGCCATCGCTTTTACGATGTCTGTCACGGTCCCCGCCACCACGTTCACCTCTTTCACGGTCACCATCATTTCTACCACCTCGATCTCCTCTTCCGATGCCACCACCACCAGCACCTTTGTCTCTATCGCCATCTCCATCTTTTCTCCTTGGTCGCTTTTCATTATCCTTGTCTTTCTCCTTCTTTTTAACTTTTTCCTCATCAGACTCGGATGCGCTATCTCGTTTTTTACCAACTTTAATGTTATCTTTTGCTTTCTTGTCAGCACGACGCCTTTTTTTTGGAACATCACTTTCACTTGAAGGTGATTCATCGTCTGATGAGCTCTCAGAACATGAAGGAGATCTTTTCTTGTCCTTACGTTTCTTTTTGGGTTTATCCTTGTCCCGTTTCTTCTTTTCCTTTCTTACATCCACTTTTGATTTTCTTTTCAATTTTTCAGCATCGGAAGAATGTGTTTCAGACTCTGAAGAGACATGTTTTCTTTTCCTTTTGTCTTTGTCCATTTTTGTCTTTATGGTTTTTTCCAAAGATTTCTTCTCCTTGTCTTTCCGTTTTGTTTTAACTTCAATTTCTTCTTCAGAACTATCGTCAGATGAATCGTGTCTCTTCTTCTTTCGCTTCTTTTTCTTTTGCTTCTTCACCTTCTTTTCCTTTTTATATAAATCCTCTTTTGGTGGCTCTGGTAAATCCTTTTCTATTGGAAATTCTTCCAATTCCACCTCATCATCATCATCATCATCATCATCGTCATCATCAGACTCTTTATCACGTCCACATTTGTTTGCCTTATCTTGTTTGATTTTAGCACTATTATCGCTATCAGGTGTATCACTTCCCGGATTTTTTGGAGTGTCATATTTTTTTAATAGTGGAGATGGTACAGAAGAGTCCAATGAAATTGGAGAAGGTGGTGACTCTGATTTTTTAGGAGGCTCATCCTCCTCTTCTGAATATAAATGTGAGATAACAACCCCCTTTTTCCCTTCAGCTGGACAAAATGTTTGTTCATTGGATGCAAACCATTCTTGCTGTTTTTTCCCTTGACCTTCAGCATTGGATGGAATTGCTTTAAGTATCTCACTCATTGCGGAACAAACGTCAGGATTTTCCGCTTGGAAAATTTCTTTTCGAGTTTTATAATAGCCAGCAAAAGAATAGGGATTTATCCCATATGACAAAGATGGTAAAGTTTTTGTCTTTTGTGCAAGAAATATAGGATACTCACGTCCCGAGCTCAAATCAATTGAAGATGATGGGAACTTTGGCTTGTCTAAGGATTTACTAAGGCCGGGTGAAATTGCTGGAGCTTGATTAGCTTTTCTGTAAAAAAATCAAAAAAGAATGTAATAATGTAAACACTAAACAAAAAAAAGCTTGTCCTTTATACCTATGAAGTTCTTTAATATGATCTTGAGTATACTCGTATTTAAAGTAATCCGTCCAATCCGTTGGCATTCGGTTTTTTCGAACTTTATCCAACTCCTTTTGTATCTCCTTTACAATTTCATCTTCCTTCCGTCTTCTCTCTGCTTCCCGACTTTTACTTCTTTTTGCCTTTTTTGCCTTATGTTTAGGGGACTTTGATCGGGATTTATGAGAAATAGAACGTTTGGGTGTTGAAGAGCGTTTTGGTGAAGGTTTGGGGGATTTTGATTTCTTACGTTGAGAAGGTCCGGGTGATTTTGACCTTCGTCTTGGGGATTTTGATCTTTTCCTTATAGAAAGTTTGGGAGATTTTGATCGACGTTTTGGGGATTTTGATTTTCTTCTTGGAGAGGGTTTGGGGGACCTGGATTTTCTTCTTGGGGAAGATGTCTTTTTTCTAAGTGGAGGAGTTACACTCTTCCTTGGAGATCTTCCTCTTGATCTTTTTGGAGAAGATTCTTTTCTCTTGCCCTTCTCTATACTTCTTCTACTTGGATTTGATCCCCCATCCCTTGGTGATCTTTCTCTTTCTCTAGAGGAACCTGAAGATCCTCTTTTTGGAGATTTACTTCTTTTCCTTCCCCTTCCTTCATCCTTCCAATCCCTTCTAGGAGGAGTATTCTCTTCCTTCTTTCTTAAACTTTTAGGTGGTTGCATCCCTGAACTTGTAGTTGCTACTGCAAGAGGCTCATTTATTGTCATTGGAGCAACAACCGCAGTCTTGGGTAAATTATTTGTAATTGAATTCACTTGCTTCAACTTTTCACTTAACATCATATTTACAGCGATAATCTCCTTTAACTTAGAATCCTCTTCTCTTAATGTTTCAATATTTAATTTAGTCTCTACCACAGGCTTCCTTTCCCTAGGATTAAAAACACTAACCCCCTTTGGCGACACTTTTGGAGCAGGAAGTTGTAATTTTGCAGCAGAAAATGCCAACAACCGCTTTTTAGCCTGAGCTTTATCCAAAACTTTTAAAACTTGGGGAGCGGCGGTGCTTGAAACTTGTTCACACTGTCCAGGAGATATGTTCATATCATCCGTCGTTTGAGAGGGTGAATACTTGGATGAATCCGGTGGTAAAGGTATTTCATCTTGAAGGAGGGCATTACCCGTATTAGCTGGGATTGGGATGTCATGCAAAGGGTGGGGCTCTAAGGGTACTGGAATATCTGGAGGAGAAGAAGGAGACCCAGAATCCGACATTGCCTAAAATAAAATCCAAATATTAATCAAACTAAAACAAACCCCACCCACCAGCCATTCGTTTAGAGAAACCTCTGAGGGTTAGGACATGATAATTAACAATTAAACAATTAAACAATAATTTTTGATTCTTACTTTTAAATATAAAGCCTAAACTTTCCACTGCGGGCCAACCTTGGAGGATTTACCACAAGAGGGAGCAACTGAGGTGGAGAACGTTTGAGGAGTTGTTGGTGGGTGGAAAAAGGGGACGGGGTAAAATGAGATGGGGTAAAGTGAGATTATCATTTATATTACATATCCAACTACCTTTCTGTATTGTATTGTATCAAGGCAACCCGTTTGGAGAGAGGGCAACAAATGTGAGGCGTCTCTGAAATAAGTGGACCCCACCCCTCCCCCCCTGCAGGATGGGTGATAAAATCCCAACAGACCAAATCCTTCCTTTAACTCAATTATACAAACATCTTCGTGAGGATTATGAGTGCCTTCGTCAAAATCACGAGGTTGATCTCCAATTCATAAGGAATCTTCTCTTTACTTTAAACCAAAAGGGTTATACCTCCATCCATGATAGGGATGGGATGAAAATAGATCTTAGTCAATGCAGGGGAGAAGCTCTTTATGAACTGAGGGGAAAGGGGAAAATAATTAAAAAGGTTTGGGCAAATGAATTGTATTTCAAGGCCCTTGTTGGGAATCAAGAAAAATCCTTGCAAGGATTAACCTCTCAATTGCAAAGTCTAAAAATGGACGTTGTGCTTGGGGTAAGAAGAGGGTACTGAAGGCAATTGATATAGCGTGATTTTTTTAGAACAAATTCCAAAGAGACGAGGAATACCAAGAGTTGGTGACACTTTTAGAAAAGTGTTGTGCGAGGCATCCCAATGTTTACAACGCCCTTAGGGAACAGCTCAATTTAGAAAGTAAGGGTAACAAAGGGATTTCCGTTCTTATGATTTTTTCTACTAGAGAAAGCAAAAAGGGAAAGTGGCATTGAAAAAATATTGGATAGAATCAAAGCCGGACAAACAGCAGCCTCCCCAGTTACAACCTCTTGTGTTCAAGAATTAGAGGATTTAGAAAAGTTTATTGGGGCAACCGTAACTCCAAGTTTTTTATCTTGTAAATTGAACCAGCCTCAAGATAAAACAGAGGACTCAAAAGTATCAAAAGTTCTTCCGGTAACTTCCGGTAAACTTCCGATTGTTGTTAGATCCAGTTTGAGAAGAAGTACTTCAAAATTAAAGGGAAAAACAACGGAAAGATGTTCAACAATACCTCAGGCCAAAGGAGGGCTTGAGACTCCCTGCTCTTCTTCCACCTCAACAATCAGTAAAATCAGTAAAACAGGGTTGGGAAAGGGAGATGAAAACAAGGGGGGAAGGAAAACTACAAGGGATAGATATTGTCCTTATTGTTTAAAGGAATTTGATAAGAATATGGCAGCAGAGGATGTAAAGAGACATTTAGAACGACATGTTTTTAAACCGTAAACAGATTTGGTGAAAAATTGGGCAATTAGTTTGGGGGGCTGTGAGATAAGGCGGGAATAAAATTAAAATCAATTTACAAAAGTTTTTAATGGAAAGAGAATTTATTTCGACAGGAGTTTGATCTGTGGGTGTGGTCACTCCGACAAATTCAAGGATGAGTCGGTAAGTAGTAAATAAATACTTTATTTTCTTACAAGAAATACTAAATGATAGTTGTAATTATGTTATTTGTTACTTTGTGTTTGTTCTTTTACTTTCTTTTGATAGAAATGAAAGTAGGAGCAACTTTTGTGTAAAATTTGAAATGTTTGGACCTCTTCCTTATTAAAATTAAGGGATAGACTTTTATAATTTACTAAAATATATTTTGACATGTTTTAAGGAGTGTTGCAAAAGGTCTAGGTTGTTTTATTTCATATAAAGGTTTAGTTTGTGCTCCCTCACAACTCCCATTTTATTAATTAATTAACCTAATAATCCATCATTGTCATCATTTCTATAGCATAAAAAAAGAGGAGAGAGATGGGTAAAAAAAAGTATTGGAAGGGGATGTTAATTTGTGTAAAATAATTGGATGAGTGATGTACTTACATTTCGTGACAAGGTAACATTACTACTTTCCCCGGATACTTATCATCACCCATCATTTCCTTCTATTTACACTCCAACTTGAAATTCTTTTATTTACACAACTAGAAATTGGCCCACCCATCATTGTACTAGGAAAAAGAAGGAGTGTTTGTAAAATCCAATGTATCTTATCTTTCATGTCGTGCCCGAGTTAATTGAAGATGGAGAAAGTAGCTATAATTTATCCTCATCCGCCCCTTTCGTTAAAGTGCTAAACTTCTAGGGTAGCATGACCATTAGGATGTTTTCCCCAAAAATTCCAACTTTCTGATTAGTTTTGAATTTGTTGAAAATGTAATTTGATTTGTAAATAAAAGATTCTGAGCTTAAGTGATGCTCTCCTGGACTAAATTAGTTTGTAGAGAGAGAGAGAGACAGAGAGAAAGTAGATAAATCTCAGGCTTAACCAGGTCCCGTGAAATAATCCTCACAAAACGCCACAGAACAACACAATCATTTTTATGGATGGGTGAACTCCTTTCTCTTGGGGAGAATAAAATGTAAATGAGCATTTTTTCAATTTAAAGCATCATAAAGGTTGGAATGGCTTTGGAAGTTGTAGAGGACCGTAGAGGATCCTGTGGGTCGTGGGCGTAGAATATGAAAGAAGTAAAAGTATGGTCTACATAGAAGATATTATATGATGCTGGACAATGGAATCCCATCCGTTACAATTTCTATAAAAACAAAAGACATAAGTGAAAACCAATTTGAGATAAAAAGCAAAGTCGACATTTTTGAGACAGTCCTCGTTCCCCAGTCACTGGATTTTAGTGTCTTTGTCATGCTGTATTAGTGAAAATATGCTGCACTTATTAATGCTTGTCAAATCCTTAAGGGTAAAGAAAGTTTTGGAAATCGGGATGACAGGTAAAGCTTCTCTGTTGAAGCTCCACTTAAAGAAAGTTGTAAGACCGGAGGTGATCTCCTTTAGTTTGACACAAGAACAACAGTTCTCAAGGGATGAGGAATTTTTGTACCCGGGTAATGCTTCTGGCTTTTTCTTTATCTTTACCCTCGTCCCACCTCCACTCCGGTCACCACTTGTGTTTGATACACTGAGAAGGAAACAAGGGAAATCTTTGTGGAGGAAAAAATGGAGCTAATTTCTTCAAGAATGTTTAACATGGTGGTGGTAATTGTTGGTGTAAATTAAATGGGGCCAATACCTTGTGGTTTTTGTGGAAAGTGTGAAACTACGCAAGAGTCCTTTGTGTTTTATGAATTATTTTTATTGTTTGCTGTAACCCTGCTCCTTGGACTTTTACCATTTTACATTTACATGGGTCAAGAGGATGTAATAAGATCAGAGTTAGAGCCATCACTTGCCGACTCAACGCTTTTGGATTCAGATCATCCCATATTTTTTATTTACCCGAGAACAAACTTTTCTGGAGGATTTGTGGGATTTTGTGGAGGGTGTGAAAGTTGCAACTCGTGACAAAACTGGTGATAATATTTTCTCATTAGACAACTTTGGAAATCAATTTAAAAGAACTTTATTAATTCCTTGAGTACAAAGAGTGTATTATTGGAGCACTTGAGATGATGAGGTTGAGATTATGAGATGATTCCCACTCCATTATGAGAGAGAGCAAGTATTAATCGGTGATATAATTAACAAACCGACCAAGACGGATTGCTCTCTTTCCTAACGGATTGGCATCCTTATCATTATCATTTCCTTCTCATTACAGATGAATACATTTGTTGACTTTCTTGGGACTTTTCAATTTGTGGGTTCTCACTCTGGTCTCAAGGGTTCTATGTCGTTGAAATCAGTCAGTCCACAATTCCAGATTTAATTTTAAAGGAGGCGTGAGATTTGCAGTTATCACTAACTACCTCGATATGATTGGATAACATTTAAGTTGAGTAGACGACGCCCTTTGGCCACCCCCTTTCAATCTAGGGCAATAGGCATAAAACCACATTGATTAGAGAGATGTGTTTGACCCCACAATATGACGAGCGTCTCCATGACATGAATTAGAAACAGTCCCGACGACGCTCCCCTTACTGTAAAGCTGTCCCCACATCGGTAACAATAAAGAATAATATGTCTCAGGTGGGCAGTAGGACGAGGTACACTGTGTACACTTTTGCTGATTAAGACTAACTTTCACTCCCAAGAGGATTCTTAACTTTCCCCACTTGAAAATTATTAATTTCTTTAATATTTTGCAAGACAATCAAAAGGCGTTTGAAGTTGGACTGAAGAATGAGAGCCAACTCTGCTGATCTTTTGTACTTGTATTTGTGTTAAAAATTATGATAATTTGTAGTTGTTTGGTTGGTAGGTGGGAGAGAGTGCTTTTAGAATTAATGTAAGTTGACCTGACTCCAACTCTTTTATACATCTCATCACGTGTCCCGGCATACTTAATTTACTCCAGATAATTACCCTCCTCATTACGCTACCGGATATGCACAATATGGATAATTGAGTTTTAATTATTAAAGATATTTTGGTAGGAAAACAAATGAAACTCCAAGTCATTGGGAAGGTATATATGTAGTGTGGGAGAGAGAGAGAGAGATGAGGTGTTAATTGCACAAGGAATTTTGTGGTAGTCATATTTGACATGGGGATTTATCTCCAACACACTTCCCTTTCTGGAGAATTTTATTGGAGTTGAAGATGCGGAAAAAGAGGCTCTAGGGCATTCCTTGATTAAATTAGAGAGTGTTTCGGTTATTACTTTTTTAAACTTGGTTCATTTTGCTTTAGAAATTAACGCTTGGGCTGTTGTGAAATTATGTAAAGGAACTCAAATGAGTGACAATTTGGTTATAAATTGCTCAAGAAAAACACTGCATGATACTTTACATATGAATTGTTTGAGAAGAGAGATCACAAGCATCACAAAGCTCTCCTTTGGTCATTTGCCTTCAAAGTTTTAGGTATTGAGGTGGAAAGTAATTTGACGAGGAAAGGTTTAATGGTTATGACTGTGATTCCCATGCTAATTATACTTTACTCGTATGAATTTATAAATGCTCTCATTATTATACACTCATACAAAACTTTAACAATTTCAAAAATAAAACTAAAAATTCCGGGTTTTTCTCTTGGTTCCGTCCGGGTATCTTTAATCTTGTCTTGTACTTTGTACTTTTCTATATACCTTGTTCATGGTAAAAAAAACCTCCTTCGTGCAGAAAACTCATGACAGTTGAAACTGATGCGATTATTATGTTTATGTATGGAATTTAAATGAAAAAGTAATTTTTCTTTGGAATTCATCATCATCTAATTAGGTCCCGTAAGAACAATGAAACAACAACTTATCTTATGGCCTCAAGGGTTCCAAAGATTACTCCACTTTTGTATAAAAATTCAAATTTATTTCACTCCAAGCAAAGAAATTTTGTAGTTTCATGCACATACATACATGTTTGAGCATAATTGTGTTTTATTGCGACATCAAGAATGTTTTGGTTAAAATCGATATGTTTTAAAAGGTTTTTCTTCTGACAGCAACAAATGAGTTTGATTTCTATTTTCGACATTTCAATTAAGTGGTGTTGGTGTTTTTCTTGGAAATATCTAAATAATGGGGGAATTGAAAGGTTTTTTTTTGTTTACAGGCAACAGATTATGTATGGAGCTGTTGTATGTGTGGAAGCAGAGGTCACAGGAGATGTCAAAATAGGAACCAAAACAATTATTCATCCTTGTGCTAAAATACTAGCTAAAAATGGTCCAATATCCATCGGAGATTCCAATATAATCGAGGAAATGGTCACAATTGTAAACTGGTGAGGGATTTATGTATTAAGAACTTGAGTTAATGTGTTTTGTTCAGGTCAACTGAAGAGATGGTGATTGGAAATAATAATGTATTTGAAGTTGGGGCAATGGTATTGGCAAAAGCTGTTGGAGATTACAATGTGTTTGAGACAAAGTGTGAGTTAACTTTTCAATAAATTTGGATTTATGGATTGCCTTAGGTTGGGTTGGAGAAGAGATTGTTGTTGGGAATGGTTGTAGTTTTGGTGCTGGGACAACTGTTGGGAACAAAGAAGATGGAGGAAAAAAGTTCGATGAGACATTTATACCTGATAATTCAGTTTTTTATGGGGCTCCTCTAAAACACAGGATTGCTGGGGAAAGACCCGCAGTATGTTTATGGAAATATAAAATAATTATTAATTGGGATTTTATTGTAGCCACAAACCCTTCAAATTGACTTTTTAGCAAAGATGCTACCAAATTATCATCATATTAAACTTTATACCAAGAAGGAGGGAGAGGCAAGGCAGGGAAAGGAAGATTTGTGATTAATTATAAAGATGCTTTGATAATTGAATTAAATTGAATGTTTGATGAACTTGAACACCAATTAATATTTGTATGGATTATATATATATGTAACGTGATTTGTTAGGTGATTCTGAATCTGGTTCTGTTTTTTTTGTATGCTTTGTTTTGGACCTTACAACTTAAAAAAATGTTGTCATTTTACAAATTTTCTTTTGTTATTTTACAAATAGATATAATTTTGCTTTCATTTGAGATATTTCCTCTATTTGCATATCTATTGTAATATCTATCTTTTAAAACTGAATTAAAAGTTAGAAAGTGAAGGGAAGTTGTTAAAAATCAAGTTTTGAGATCTTATTACTTAGAAAAGAGAGAAAAAATGGATTTTTGATCAAAGAAAGATGCTAGACTTCAAGTGCATGACTAGCAGCTCCTCACTCAAGCCTTCGCTTCCTAATGGAAGTTTCAAAGGACAAAAAAATACTTGCTATGTCACCAAAGGGGTAAGAACAAGCAAGGCTTGAAGAAGCTGACAAAAAAACTTTGAAAATTGTCTAGCAACGTTACGTCCATCCTTGTTCTTCAAGCAGTAATTAAAAAGTCCTTTATAGTTCCATGCCACATGGGATAGGGGTCATCAAAACTCCCTTAAGGGTACCCCTTCCAAATCAACCTTCATCCCTTAATCTCCTATCATTTGCAGTTATCAAAATCCGAATCAATATACTTCATCATGTGCTGTTGTTTCAGCCTATGTTCCTTCTTGTGCTCTGCTTTGGAGTGCTGCTGCTGCTGTTTTAAATGCTGTCTCTGTCATCCTCACAAGCAACGTCGTCCCTCAAGACAATCCCACTCCTCCCGTCGTTCTTCTCATGAAAATCCTCATCATAAATTGGATGAAGAACATCATCACCCCGCATCTCAAGGCTCTATTACTGTAGCAAGATCCTCCACCTCTCACTAAAATACAAAATTTCCACTGAAATGACCAAATCCTTTGTTCTCATTTCTTATATTTGTGGTGACCCCGATCCAATAATAGTTTACTATTATTCCCCTCTCCCTTGCATATACATCATAAAAGAAGAAGTTGATTAAGGTGCATTTCCTCTGTAAAAGTGAGTCGGATGTGGATTGCAGCCAGAGGAAGTTACCGTTTCTCTCTTGAGGTGGAACATATTCTTCAAGGATGCACAACAGAGTTCATGGACAGATGGGATCCGTTCCCTCTTAATTAATAAACAACTCTTCATTCATCCTTCATTAGGAGGAAAATAGAAAAAAAAACTTTCAAAACTTGATTGAAATTTTGATCCCTTAAGGGAAACGAGGTTGTATTGTTTATCTAGTTTTGAATGAATGAACCCCAAAGAGGTAGGAGGCAAAGAGAGACAGGTGGTAGTATCGTGCATAGTTTTAGTGGAAGGGTGGTTGGCCCAATTCTCGTCTCATTTTAACACAACACCTTCAACGGACCACATCTCTCTCTCTCATAAATGTGCAATAGTTTGGAAAAGTGAGCCCTTAAGGGAAAGTGAGCTAATATTAGAAATATTCCAAAACTCTTGACCCCAATCCAGTTTTAGCTTCCAGGAACTAGGCTATATATATATAGGAGGTAAATTGAGACACACCTGGATTACATGGGAATGCGACTTTTGTTTAAAGCCCGAGTCCCAGGGACAGGACCTACTGTTTAAAGTGTTATATAATTATGAGACAAAGTGAGAACTGGAGGGGGGGAAGGCCCTTAAGGATTTTAGTAATTTGTGCCCTATCTTTTACCCTCGTACAGTCTCAGTCAGGTAAGAGAAATTTATTTAGTTGCATATTATTATGAATACATGTAAATATTTCATTTATTTATGTAAGGGCAGTTAAAAGGTTTCACTTTTTAAAGCCAAGTACCTCTTAGCCCATTATTCCATTCAATTAGAAGCATTTCACATGTTTTTTTTTGTAATCCTCGCAGTTCAATGATGAAATGCCAACTTGTGAATTTGCCTAGTTGTTCCATAATTAATGTATTGAGATTGTGGATTGCTTTTTGATCTCACTTTCTCCAAAGGTTCTGTATTTAGATGCTTTTGTTAAAAGTTGTTTGTCCACTTGAGTTGATGAGTATCAGACCAGACTCAACCTACATTAGAAAGAAAGTGACAGCCAAAAAATTAATGTTACAACCCCAACTTTAATCGATTGAGATGCAAATGTTTGCAACTTTCATTTTCAATGAAGATGAAACGAGCCCCTTAATGAGGAGGAAGATTGATCACTTTAATTGGAGATTGTTTAAGGAAATTTAGACTTGTTTGAGTTGTGCAAGTGGGGGGGGGGGGGTGATGTAATCAATAATTATTGAGGTAAAAAAAGGGAGTGTTGTTGGATTGTTGGGCAACATTTTTTTGGTGGATCTCCAATAATTGAGCAATTACTAATAAAAATTAAGCAATGTAAGGGATGAGGGTCAGTTATTTTAAAACAATGCAGATTGCACCAAAAGACTTGCACTTTTAAAAGAAATTTTTGTTTTAAAAATGTAAACGTGCAAGTTGAAGAGAGAGTTGGTCAATTTGTGTGTTTTCAATGTAATAAATCTCTTGGAAATATTTCAATGAGGATTAGAGATTGTTGCAGGTGGATTCAAGAATTCAATTAGATTCAATAAAAAATGAGACTCAGACTTTTTAAGTTTACACGTACAAGTAAAGTCTTTTTTTTGTTTGAAAACCTCTGGAAATTAATCACTGTTCTAAATTCTCATTAGGGTGCTGCTCTTGAAGAAGGGTTAATGAGAGGTTAGGTATTTTACCCGGAGGTTAAGGGTCACATTCACATCATGTTTTTTAGCGTTTTTTTAACGGGAGTAATGAATTCAAGTTTGAAGATTGACGAGAATGTGTCAATTTCTAATATTTATTACCGCATATTGACACAGTATCATTATGAGGCTTTTTTTTGGTAGCAAAAAGAACCGGCTTTGATTTATCAGCTTCACCCCCTCATTTTAATTCCGTTACATAGCCAAAGTCTGGTTTAATTTGATGCAAATCCCCAAGCTTTTTGAAGATTAGAGGAAACGGGTATTGTGACAAACATCATAATTTCCGGATGATTGATTTAAAATAAAAACATTTCCCCACATGTTATCAAATCTCATTATCCCTTGTCACAGGAATTCTTCGGATGGGAGCTGAACCATGAAGGTTCAGTTAGAAGATTATGAATCTCCGTATTTTTTCTTAATTTTTCAATTGAGAATGTGTGGCAGATGGTTTGGGTGTTTGAGGATAGAGTTTTTTTTGATAAAGGATTTACGGTGTAGGCTCTGACCCTTTGGCACGTGTTTAAATAAGCATGAAACTCCTCAAAATATGGCATTGGACTTGATCTGTAATAATAATTATACATTCCTTGCTTGGGTTGGCTAGACCTAAATTTTTTTATGAGCATTAAAAAAAGTATGTTATGTTAATTCTGTAACGGGGAGTGTTTGCTCAAGTTAAATAATCCGGAAACAATGGACATTGAGAGAAAATCAGGGCATCGCCATCTGCTCCTTTGCTCTAAATATTGCATGATTTTACTCAAATTGATGGAATATTTAAATCAATTTCATTTTGCCTTACTTTTCAAGGGGAAGTAAAGGATCGTGAGAAAACTCTAACTGTTGCAACTTAACTGTGTCACTACAACTAAACAATAATAATAAAAAGCTTTCTTAATGGATAAACAATGGAATCCCTCCCACCGATGAGCAACCAAGTTGAAGTTATGAATTTATGGCAAAAAAAGCTTTTTTTAAAGGAGACAGGTGGAAATGAGACCAAAGTAATGGGATTTCCGTAATGAATAATCAACACGGACAGAGCTAATCATTCATAATGAAGTTTGTCACGTAGCGTCGTAATACTTACAAAGTAACACAAAGCTCTAATGAAGGGGTTTTTAAAGGATTACATAAACATTGTGTAAAATATGAAAGTACAGAGGAAACCACAATTTCCGCATCTCATCTTCATTTTAGGTAATTGAGGAATGTCGTGAAAGATCAAATGACTCAAATGACCAGTTCTCATATTTGGATTTTACAAAGAATAAATCTATAAGAATAGTATAACCAAGGGGTGAAACCAAGAGATGCGTGCGCAATGCGCGCGCGTAAACGAGAAATGCGCGCGCGTAAGAGAAAAATGCGCGCGCGCTGTAAGGTGACAACGACCATGAAATTATTGATC